>JACEFZ010017792.1:353515-384296 GCA_014155875.1 Cepaea nemoralis
GTATCAACACCTGTAGAATGTAAGTTTGTGTATCAACACCTGTAGAATGTAAGTTTGTGTATCAACACCTGTAGAATGTAAGTTTATGTGTATCAACACCTGTAGAATGTAAGTTTATGTGTAACACCTATAGAATGTAAGTTTATGTGTATCAACACCTGTAGAATGTAAATTTCTTGTGTATCAACACCTGTAGAATGTAAGTTTATGTGTATCAACACCTATAGAATGTAAGTTTATGTGTATCAACACCTCTAGAATGTAAGTTTATGTGTATCAACACCTGTAGAATGTAGTTTGTGTGTAACACCTATAGAATGTAGTTTATGTGTATCAACACCTCTAGAATGTAAGTTTATGTGTATCAACACCTCTAGAATGTAAGTTTATGTGTATCAACACCTGTAGAATGTAAGTTTATGTGTATCAACACCTGTAGAATGTAAGTTTGTGTGTATCAACACCTATAGAATGTAAGTTTATGTGTATCAACACCTATAGAATGTAAGTTTATGTGTATCACACCTGTAGAATGTAAATTTCTTGTGTATCAACACCTGTAAATGTAAGTTTATGTGTATCAACACCTATAGAATGTAAGTTTATGTGTATCAACACCTCTAGAATGTAAGTTTATGTGTATCAACACCTGTAGAATGTAAGTTTGTGTGTAACACCTATAGAATGTAAGTTTATGTGTATCAACACCTCTAGAATGTAAGTTTATGTGTATCAACACCTCTAGAATGTAAGTTTATGTGTATCAACACCTCTAGAATGTAAGTTTATGTGTATCAACACCTGTAGAATGTAAGTTTGTGTGTAACACCTATAGAATGTAAGTTTATGTGTATCAACACCTGTAGAATGTAAGTTTATGTGTATCAACACCTGTAGAATGTAAGTTTGTGTGTAACACCTATAGAATGTAAGTTTATGTGTATCAACACCTGTAGAATGTAAGTTTATGTGTATCAACACCTGCAGAATGTAAGTTTATGTGTATCAACACCTGTAGAATGTAAGTTTATGTGTATCAACACCTGTAGAATGTAAGTTTGTGTGTAACACCTATAGAATGTAAGTTTATGTGTATCAACACCTGTAGAATGTAAGTTTATGTGTATCAACACCTGCAGAATGTAAGTTTATGTGTATCAACACCTGTAGAATGTAAGTTTATGTGTATCAACACCTATAGAATGTAAGTTTATGTGTATCAACACCTCTAGAATGTAAGTTTATGTGTATCAACACCTGTAGAATGTAAGTTTGTGTGTAACACCTATAGAATGTAAGTTTATGTGTATCAACACCTGTAGAATGTAAATTTCTTGTGTAACAACACCTGTAGAATGTAAGTTTATGTGTATCAACACCTGTAGAATGTAAATTTCGTGTGTAATTTCACCTGTAGAATGTAAGTTTATGTGTATCAACACCTGTAGAATGTAAATTTCGTGTGTAATTTCACCTGTAGAATGTAAGTTTATGTGTATCAACACCTGTAGAATGTAAATTTCTTGTGTAACAACACCTGTAGAATGTAAGTTTATGTGTATCAACACCTGTAGAATGTAAATTTCTTGTGTAACAACACCTGTAGAATGTAAGTTGCCCCTCTGCTGTGTGTCCACCGTGACGAGGTAGAGGGGCTTGTGCGTCCCAATGACCCCAAGAGCTATGCCGACGGTAGCACAGCTACTGGTAGGGCCACCCATGTCGGACAGGTCAAGGGAGAGGGACCAGACGAAGAGACACACAAACCTGCTGCCTTGTAGGTAGACTGGGGACAGTCAAAGGCTAGGGAAAGCACCCCAAATACATGCTTGTCGAAATCGGATGTACTGAGCCACAGGCTTGACAAAGCAGTGCAACGTGAAACCTGCTGCCTTGTAGGTAGACTGGGGACAGTCAAAGGCTAGGGAAAGCATCCCGAATAAATGCTTGTCGAAATCGGATGTACTGAGCCACAGGCTTGACAAAGCAGTGCAACGTAACTTAATTCATGATGTCACAAATCAAAATTAATCGATATGGTGCTAATCCCGTGAAGTCCCATCAGGCGGTGATAGTGCCGGGCCCCCTGCCTCGAGGGGGTCCACCCATGACTACTGGTGGTCACCTTCCCCTGTGCTGTGGAGTCAAGGCACAGAGGAGTAGGTTAAGAGCTATTGACCAAATACCCCGGACACTCAACATACTACAGTGGAATGCCGAAGGAGTTTACAAGAAGAAAGACTCCCTAACACAGCGTCTTCATAAAGATAGAATAGATGTGGCATGCATTCAAGAGACACACCTCAACGCCAATCACAAATTCTCAGTCAGAGGATATCAGGCCACACGTTTCGACCGCGAAGGACACAAAGGAGGAGTTCTAATACTTACACGAAATACAATACCTTGCAGCGAAGTATCTGTGATCTCTAACAACCAAACGGAAATTATAGGTGTTGATATAATGATAAAGGACGTGAAAATAAGAATCTACAATCTGTATAGCCCAGCAGATAAGGACCTTACACTCTCAAACATGAAAATAACTGACACAAACTGCATTATTGTCGGAGACTTTAATAGCCGTTCAGAAAGATGGGGATACCCAGATACTGACAAAAGAGGAGATGAATTGGAGGACTGGGAAATAGACTCAAATCTCCATCTACTCAACAAAGCGGATGACACACCGAGCTTCTACTCCAGAAGATGGCTTACCACTTCTACCCCAGACTTAGCTTTCTGCACAGGAGACATCCTCCACAAAATCGATCGCCATGTGCTGGACCAATTAGCAGGTAGTGACCACAGACCAATCAAGCTTGAAATGAATATGGAGTATGTTCCACAGGAGCAAAAGCCCTTGCCCCGCTGGAATTACAAACGAGCAGATTGGGACAGATTTGCCATACTAACAGACAAATATTGTGAAAACATAAATACACGATATGGCAACATAAAGCAAATGGTGGAAAGTCTAAACAGAGCGATAATACAGGCAGCCACTGAGTCCATTCCAAGAGGAGCGAGGAAAAATTACAAACCATACTGGACTGAAGAACTACAAAGTTTGGAGGACAAAGTTGAAGATGCCAGGAAGACAGCAGAGAGAGAACAAACAATTGAAGCAAACATCTCTCTCAAAGCCATCTCAGCAAAATATAAAAGAACAGTAAATCAAACAACAAGAGATTGTTGGAGGGAAAAAACAGAAAACCTGAATTTTGACAGGGATGGAAACAAACTATGGAAACTAGTGAAAGCCATGAACAATGAAGGACCTAGAAACAAACAAATAACAATTAAACAAGGAAATGCCTTGCTTACAGGCAAAAAGGCTGCAAATGCACTAATGGAACACTATGCAAATGCAAACCACATTGATATTACAACCGAACAGAAGAAAGCAATCAAAGACAAACAGATACATCATAGAAATAAAGAGACAGCAGCAGAATATATGATGGCAAATCTAACAATGGAAGAAATGGAACAGGCAATGAATACCCTAAAAAAGAAGAAATCACCAGGAAAGGATGGAATCACAAATGAAATGCTAATAGGACTAGGCACCAAGGCAAAGAAGAAACTACTAGCAGTCCTAAATAACAGCTGGAAGAGAGGAATAGTCCCACAGGCATGGAAGGAAGCTATACTAATACCAGTCCCAAAGAAAGGAAAAGACCTGGAAGAACCAAATGGCTATCGACCTATCAGTCTACTTAGCTGTGTAGGAAAATTAATGGAACGCATTATCAATGGCAGGCTAACATGGCATCTGGAAGAAAACAAACTCTTAACACCACACCAAGCAGGATTCAGAAAATACAGATCCACTGAAGATCAAATAACCTATATAGCTCAGGAAATAGAGGATGCCTTCCAAGAGAAAAAGCACACACTAGCAGTCTGGATAGATTTAGAAAAAGCATTTGATAAAGTATGGAAGGAAGGACTGAAAGTAAAACTGCAAAACATGCATGTTTGTGGAAAAATGTATAAATGGATCAGCCACTACCTTGAGAACAGAACTGCCAGGACAAAAGTACAAGGACAAACAAGCAAAATGATGCTGCTGGAGCAAGGTGTCCCCCAAGGAGGAGTTCTTTCACCAACATTATTCCTAGCATATATAAATGACATCACAGAAAATTTTCCAGCCAGAGTACACACATCCTCCTTTGCAGATGACCTAGCCATATGGACATCTGAAGAATATATTAGTACAGCTAACAGCAGAATACAGCAAGCCTTATTAGCGCTAGAGGACTGGTCAAAATCATGGCTAGTGAAGATAAGTGAGGAGAAAACAACATGCACAGTGTTCTCCCTCTCAACTAAACCTCAGCAACCTAAGCTGGTATTGAATGGAAAAATATTGCGCCATGAAGAAAATCCAAACTATCTAGGAGTCACCTTTGATCGTCGCCTGACATGGAAGACACAGGTTGAGAAAAATCGAACAAGAGCAAGGCAGAGAATGGCAATCATGAAAAAGCTTGCTGGTACAACGTGGGGAGCAGATGAGAAAGTTCTCAAGAAGTTATATACTGGACGGGTGAGGCCAGCACTGGAATATGGCATTGCAGCTTGGGCAACAGCAGCTAAGTCAAACTTTAACAAAATAAGTAGAGTCCAAAACCAAGGAATGCGAATCATAACTGGAAGCCTGAAGACAACGCCTATTAATGAACTAGAAAAGATCACTTGTTTACAACCAATGCAGGATAGAAGAGATAGCAGAGCCCAGCAACAAGCAGAAAAATTTAGAAGATTGACAGACCACCCTATGTACAACAGATTTAATGGTTTTGGAAAGGGAAGACTGAAGCGTAGCAACTTTGTAGAAACTGCAAAACGAAGGATTAGGGCAGATCCTATACTTAGCATATCAACAGTCAAGCCCATACACAATGCACACAAGTTCCCAGCTTGGAGACAGCAGCAACTGCCTGAGATGATAGAAAACATTCCTGGTATTGAGAAAAAGAACACTCAGCATGAAACCGAAAGAAGAGAAATAACCCTAAACTACATAAAAGAACATTACCCAAGCAGGAATTGGACCCATGCATATACAGATGGATCAGCCAAAAATTCAATAGAGAATGGAGGAGGAGGAGTTCTCCTAAATTTAAAAAATGGAGTGAAAAAAACACATTCAATGGCAACTGGAAAATTTTCAAGTAACTTCAAAGCGGAGGTAGAGGCTTTGAAAACTGCAGCAGAAATGCTCCTGATGGAGGAAAATAAAGAGAAGCAAATAGCTATCTTCACAGATGCAAAGTCAGCTGTCTCAATACTCAAGAGCAATAACAGCACAGAACTAACTGACCTAAGAGCAGCACTCCATGGTCTATGCCAGAAATCCAAAAAAGTTGTAATACAGTGGATCCCATCACATTGCAGTATACCTGGAAACGAAGAGGCTGACAGACTGGCAAAAGAGGGCGGACGACTACCACAGCCTGACATAGACATAACCTATAATGAGGCAAAGAGGTTGATAAAAAGCACTTATAGAACCAAATGGGAATCAGAGCATCCAGGCCACCAGAAGGGTGATGCATATTACAAACTCGACCGAAGAGAACAAGTAGCAATCTTCAGACTCCGCACAGGACATAACAGGCTGAAATACCACTTGTTCAATAAACTAAAGATAGGAGATACCGATGAATGTAATTGTAGAACTGGAAAAATGACAGCAAAACATTTGCTGCAGGATTGCCCAACGTATGCAGAACAGAGAAAGATATTTTGGCCCACACCTGCTTCATTTGAGGACAAGCTCTATGGAGATATCAACAAGCTCAAGTTGACCGCAGCTTACTTTAACTACATACAGGTTGACATTTAAAGGTGCATGAAGACCCAGAGGCATGAAATGGAATATTGCTTGGATAGCAAATCCATTATGTGGAAAGTCCAAATCGAAAGCTCGCTGTGTGGGCTTCATAAAAGGTGGAAAAGTGTCCTAGTGGCACGAAATGGAATATTGCTTGGATAGCAAATCCATTACGTGGAAAGTCTGAATCAAAAGCCCATTGTGTGGGCTTCATAAAAGGTGGAAAAGTGTCCTAGTGGCATGAAATGGAATATTGCTTGGATAGCAAATCCATTACATGGAAAGTCCGAATCGAAAGCTCACTGTGTGGATGTCATCTGCAGACTGCATACTTCTGGTTTCCGGAAGAACAGCCTATGGTGAACGGAAGGCCCAATATACGGAAGTGAGGCTAAGCAGCCATGTGCAGGACGTGACGATTCCTTGGGTGAGCCCAGTACCAGAGCGCTATGTATCGGCTCTGCAATTATGGAAGCCTCCTTGGATGGCGGGGAATGCCCATGGTCTGCCCCTGCCTTCCCTTGAGGGCTGACCAGGATCTTTGGCTGTTCTATATGGACCAGCTGGGATGGGGGATAACACCACAACAGTGAGAGTCAAACGTCCTAAGAAACCCCCGGGAAGGTTAACCCGGTCAACAAATGCCCGCAGAAGTCGGATGTGTCGGCCTAACGGCGCAAGAACGCAGCTCTGCTGTAAACAGGCACAACGCAATCACATCCGAAAAAAAACTCCGGATGATCGCAGAAGAAGAAGAAGAAGAAACTGAATAAACCTATTCACTGTACTAAATCGTCTTGAATCCTAAATTTGGGCCAGCTGTTCTTTTGTGTTTTGTCACCGGATCTCGTCTCTCTCTAAAGCGAAATAATAATGAGAGAGATCAAGAAGATCAGGAATAAAGTCTCTAGGTTATGATATAAATAATCTTTATTTTGCAGATGAGACAGTAGTGATAGCTGAAAATGCAAAATATCTGCAAACGCTGTTGGATATTGTGGTAACACTAGGACTTTCAAGCACGTAAGGATTTTCTTTGATGATCAAGAAAACAGAAACAATGGTTATATAAAATGATTTAAAAAGTTAACACCAGTGAGTGATATTACAACGGAAGGAAAAGGCTTAACCAAGTCAATACATTGAGTTATTTGGGGCCAATGATAACATCAGATGGAAGATATAAGCGACATAGATTAAAAGTAGAATAGGCTCAAGCCAAAAGCCACATTTCAGAAGATGAACACTGCCAACGACTGTTAGAAAGAAATTACAGAAACGTTACATCCAACCTTAGTCTTCAGTCGCGGTTCCAACTTCACGGCAAAGTGTAACCCCATACTACTCCGTTCATGTGCAAGTGAATATCACACAAAATGCCCTTCACTTTTCCATGTGAAAAGTAGAACAAACAGCAGTCTCGATAAACCAACAGCACGCATAGGCATACATGCATAAGACCGCAGCCAGAATGCCAACACAACTGTTCGCCACTAAAATTACAGTTCCTCATCAATTGAAGCGGCAGTCACTTGAAAACTAGCAGTTGCACGCACATTACTACATAAGGCAAAACCAGCTAGTTTAGCAACCGGCCATCCGCCAGTTTTCTGAACATGCAGTTCGCTATACAGATCACCGCAGACAACTGTAAAATCATTCCACTGTCGCTCCACACACTTAACTCGGTAGCTGGATGATGGAACCGTGTACCCCCGGGAAGGTTAACCCGGTCAACAAATGCCCGAAGAAGTTGGATGTGTCGGCCTAACGGCGCAAGAACGCAGCTCTGCTGTAAACAGACACAACGCAATCACGTCCGAAAAAAAAGACCTCCGGATGAACGCAGAAGAAGAAGAAGAAGAAGAAGAAGAAGAAGAAGAAGAAGAAGAAGAAGAAGAAGAAGAAGAAGAAGAAGAAGAAGAAGAAGAAGAAGAAGAAGAAGAAGAAGAAGAAGAAGAAGAAAAAGAAGAAGAAGAAGAAGAAGAAGAAGAAGAAGAAGAAGAAGAAGAAGAAGAAGAAGAAGAAGAAGAAGAAGAAGAAGAAGAAGAAGAAGAAGAAGAAGAAGAAGAAGAACCGTGTACTACAAGTCCAAATGAGGAAAATGTGTAAGCAAGCCGTAGCCAGAAGCAAAAACACTCCAGAGGCCTTAACAGCTCAACAGCCTATCCCCCATCTTGGATTGTTCTGCTGTATGGCAGTGAATCTTGAAATGTGAATGGACAAACTAAGAAGAGCTTTAAGTCCACAGTGATGTGGCTTCTGAGACGATTGCTGCCAACACATTGGTGTTCTGGTGTAACTACACACCATGTCCCAGGAAAGGATAATGGAAGTAACACGTTATGATAAAGTATCAAACAATTATTCCGTAGTCACATAATGAGAACAGTGACTTTGTTAAACTGCGTGACTACTGAAAAGATCAGTGGTAGAAGAGGCAGAAAGGGATGGAGAGAGATGACGCTGAGTGGTCTGAGACTGTGGAATGAAGGAATACTATCAATAAAATTGATTCAAGACACCGAAAACCGAGATTTGTGGAAGGCATGAACATCGTTGAAATTTACGGGGCACGTGATGATGATGCACTAGTTTTTTTGTTTTTTTTTGGCTTGTTTCTGTTGTCCCGCATTCTAATGCCCGTATCTACATATTTAAATCTACATATTTACAGTTTCGAATTTTGTTTAGGTTCCATGAATGTAATCTGCTAAGAAATAATATCCTGGGCAATTCAGTTCAATTCAATTCAACTTTATTTTAAAAAGGGTTACAAATTGGGCACGCAGGCCCGTCTTACATTCGGCCCTTCCAATCACTCATCTTTCATTCATCAATAGTGCATGATGCATTCACATAGGCAAATGCATTGTCAAATGAATGTTGTAAACATAAACAATGCATCTTACAACGTTATGAGACACATGCCTCACCCACCCACACAACATCTTTCCACCCACATAACCCAAACCCACCCACCCACGTCCCAATCCACCCACATACAACCCCCACCCATCCACCCACACCTCACCAACCCACACATATCAACCACCCATACACACACATCCTCCATCCACCCACACATATACCCCACTCGCACACACCCCACCCACTCCAGCCTCCCACATACCCACCCTACCCACCCACACACAGTCTCACCCAGCCTTACACATCCCCACTCACCCACATACATCCTCCATACTCACCCCACCCTAACACACACCCACCCACTCACCCACACACGCCCCACTCAAACACCCACCAACCCATAACTCCCTATTAACACACATTCCCTCACACACACATCTCCCCACAACACACCCATCCCCTAGCCTACATGTACACACCCATCCATATCCACATACCTCCAACCACCCAGCCAAACACTCATCCCCAACCACACACACACCCCACACCCACCCACCCATATACACATTCCTCACCCACCAACCCACACAACACACAAAACCCCCCACCCACACACACCCCACCCACCCCACCCTTCCACATACCCACACCACCCACACAAGCATCACCCAGCCATACACATCCCCCACACACCCACACACATTCCCCAAATACACCCCACCCACACACCCCACCCTAACACACACCCACCCACTCACCCACACACGCCCCACTCAAACACCCACCAACCCATAACTCCCTATTAACACACATTCCCTCACACACACATCTCCCCACAACACACCCATCCCCTAGCCTACATGTACACACCCATCCATATCCACATACCTCCAACCACCCAGCCAAACACTCATCCCCAACCACACACACACCCCACACCCACCCACCCATATACACATTCCTCACCCACCAACCCACACAACACACAAAACCCCCCACCCATACACACCCCACCCACCCCACCCTTCCACATACCCACACCACCCACACAAGCATCACCCAGCCATACACATCCCCCACACACCCACACACATTCCCCAAATACACCCCACCCACACACCCCACTCACCCACACCCCCACTCAAATACCCACCAACCCACCCTTGCCTATTAACACACATCCCCCACACACACATCTCCCCGCGAACAAACCCATCCCCCATCCCACATACACCCACCCACCCACCCATATCCACACACCTCCAACCACCCAGCCAAACACTCATCCCCCAACCGCTCACACCCCGCACCCACCTACCCACACACACACATTTCCCACCCACCAACCCACACAACCCCCTACCCACCAACACCCACACACTTCCTACCATCCACCCAACACCCTCCCCACACGCACACATCCCTCACTCACACTCGCATCCCCCACCCACACACATTCCCCACCCACCCAACCCCCACACACATCCCCCTACACACACACACTCCCTCCATACATCCATCCACTACACACGCATGCCCCGCACACATACGTCCCCTACACACTTTCTCACATCTAGACATGATGCCTTACATCATCATCATCAAGTGCCCTGCCAGCTGGCGTAGGCGTTCATGGCTCTCCACAGATCTCGGTCTTTGGTTTTCTGGATCAACTCTGCTGCTGATATTCCTCCATGCCACCGTCTCAATCCATCCAGCATCATTTTTCTTGGTCTGCCTCAACCTCTCTTCCCCTCGATCTTTCCAGTTGTCACGATTTTCTCCAATGCCTCTCTTCTCATTACATGACCAAAGAAAGCTGTTTGTCTCTTTCTTATTGTTGTATATAGTGTTCTAGTTTCATTAGCCTGTTTCAGGCAGTCGTCGTTAGTTACTCTGGCAATCCAAGGAAGTCTCAGGAACCACATCTCTGTTGCTTCTAATTTCTTCTTAATTTGTTCATTTACATTCCAAGATTCACTGCCATACAGCAAAACTGGTTCTACATAGCATTTCAGCACTCTCTTTCTTACACTCAGTGATAGTGACTTATTGCAAAAGATACTCTTCATTTTCTGAAATGCGGCCTTTGCCTGCCCTATTCTGATGCCTTACATAATCACTTAAAATATATTGGAAGATTATGGTATGATCAATTATGCAATGAAATCACTTTAACTGGGGTAAAGCTGTATAACAGTAAACAGCTGGAAAAAATGAAGTGAAGGTTGGCTTTACAAAATTATAATTACAAAAATGACGTGGAACCTCCGAGTTAAGTACACATATTTCATATAATTCTGCTTGCTTATTTTTATTTCACATGGTTCCAGAATATAATGGCTTAGATTAGTTACTGTAGGGTTGTTGAGTTGAGCTAAGAACCGACATTACTGCACTCAGGACATTCCCATACGCCCTTAGTACCCTCGTTCAACAGCCAGCGAAGAGTCACACTACTAATCGTTCCCACCGCTATCCGATTGAAAGTTTTCCTGGTCTTCCCTCTCAATTTTGAGATTCTCCCAGAACTCCTGCTGATCCCTCGTAATATCATTCTTTCCACCATAGGTAATCAACCACCAAGAGGTGCATTCCCTGCAATACGATCAGTCTGTTAATTTCCCCGCACTCCCGAATGGCCAGGGCAAAATATCCATACAATTCTCACAATCTTTGACCTAAAAAGCGAGGTGTGCCATTCCACACGAAACATTCCTTTCTCTACCTTACTAGGCATACTCTTTGAGTCCTTGGCGAAGACAATGTGTGTTGCAGTGGTCTCCTATAACCAACTGAATGCCGCTGTGACTGCTTCCAAGCAAGCGCAGCCCAACATTCGGGGCTAACAGAAAGCAGGTATTACCGTCTACTGTCATACGGTAACTCAGTCATATCTAACTAAGACCTAACACTCAAGACTGTTTATTAAGACAGACACAAAATGATGAAAGTGAACTATTTTGAGGAATATAAAGATACGTGCATATATGGGTACATAATTATGGAGGGAGACGTACAGGGGAAGCCGAGAAGATAATACCACATCGTATTTGAGTTTAAGATGTGATAGATAATTTACACTTGACAGAAACAGAGCCACAGCATCTGGCTTGTGACAGAGCGGGGTTTGGAAAGGTTGTTATAGGAAACAGTTCTGCGCAGGACAAGCCGCTCGGTGATTGATGTCAAGCTAAGCTACATTCATATTTATCAATCGTTTACACTTCTTGTACAATCAACGTTTGCTGTGAGTCTATTCTGTCTTGGATCACGAACAGGTTGGTGAGCCTACGGTCTTCACCAGCCCCTCAGAGTTTTTCTTGTAGAGCTGCTCACGTGGGCTAGATAATGTCCATTGATTGTCTGGCAAACTCTGGACTGTCTATCTCGCAAAATCTGGCCTGTCTTTCTGGCAAACTCTGGCCTGTCTGGCAAACTATGGCCTGTCTGTCTGGCAAACTCTAGCCTGTCTGTCTGGCAAATTCTGGCAAAATTTGCCCTGTCTGTCTGGTAACTTCTGACATGTCTGTCTGGCAAACTCTGGCCTGTCTGTCTGGCAAACTCTGGCCTGTCTTTCTGGCAACTCTGGCCAACATGTGCTCCTGAGTTTACTTTGGTGCTCCCCAGCTACATGTCTCAGATCTAGACAGTGAAGGTTGCCCCTGAGCCCTATTTGTTTGTTCTGAGTTTGGAGATCCTGGTCTCTAGTTTCTGTCTAGTTGTGTGTTATGCTACCATGCTCTAATCTCTAGTTTCTGTCTAGTTGTGTTTTATGCTACCATGCTCTAATCTGTAGTTAATCTCTAGTTTCTGTATAGTTGTGTTTTATGCTACCATGCTCTAATCTCTAGTTTCTGACTAGTTGTGTTTTATGCTACCATGCTCTAATCTCTAGTTTCTGTCTAGTTGTGTTTTATGCTACCATGCTCTAATCTCTAGTTTCTGTCTAGTTGTGTTTTATGCTACCATGCTCTAATCTCTAGTTTCTGTCTAACTCTGGCCTGTCTGTCTGGCAAACTCTGACATGTCTGTCTGGCAAACTCTGGCCTGTCTGACTGGCAAACTCTGGCCTGTCTTTCTGGCAAACTCTGGCCAACATGTCCTCCTGAGTTTACTTTGGTGCTCCCCAGCTACATGTCTCAGATCTAGACGGTGAAGGTTGCCCCTGAGCCCTATTTGCTTGTTCTGACTTTGGAGATCCTGGTCTCTAGTTTCTGTCTAGTTGTGTGTTATGCTACCATGCTCTAATCTCCAGTTTCTGTCTAGTTGTGTTTTATGCTACCATGCTCTAATCTGTAGTTAATCTCTAGTTTCTGTCTAGTTGTGTTTTATGCTACCATGCTCTAATCTCTAGTTTCTGACTAGTTGTGTTTTATGCTACCATGCTCTAATCTCTAGTTTTTGTCTAGTTGTGTTTTATGCTACCATGCTCTAATCTCTAGTTTCCGTCTAGTTGTGTTTTATGTTACCATGCTCTAATCTCTAGTTTCTGTCTAGTTGTGTTTTATGCTACCATGCTCTAATCTCTAGTTTCTGTCTAGTTGTGTTTTATGCTACCATGCTCTAATCTCTAGTTTATGTCTAGTTGTGTTTTATGCTACCATGCTTTAATCTCTAGTTTCTGTCTAGTTGTGTTTTATGCTACCATGCTCTAATCTTTAGTTTCTGTCTAGCTGTGTTTTATGCTACCATGCTCTAATCTCTAGTTTCTGTCTAGTTGTGTTTTATGCTACCATGCTCTAATCTCTAGTTTCTGTCTAGTTGTGTTTTATGCTACCATGCTCTAATCTCTAGTTTCTGTCTAGTTGTGTTTTATGCTACCATGCTCTAATCTCTAGTTTCTGTCTAGCTGTGTTTTATGCTACCATGCTCTAATCTCTAGTTTCTGTCTATACTCCTTGGGGATTTCAATGCCAAAGTAGGCACGGACACCACCTCTTGGAGTGGCATTATTGAAAAGCATGGAGTCGGAAATTGTAACAGCAATGGACTCCTCCTCCTTCAGACATGTGCCGAACATGATCTCCTGATTACCGAACACAATTTTCCGTCTCCCCATGAGAAATATGACATCGTAGATGCACCCTCGCTCGAAAGACTGGCACCTCATTGACTATGTCATCGTCAGGAGGAGTGACAGACAAGACGTTCGGGTGACAAAATCCATGTGTGGTGCCGAATGTTGGACAGACCATCGTCTCATTGTCTCGAAAATAAACATTCACATCAGGCCACTACGGCGTCCTCAAGGGGTGAAAATGCAAAAAAAAGCTAAATGTCACCCGCCTAAACAGCAAGAAAATGCAGCAGTCGTTTGAAAATATGCTGGAAGACAGCCTCAAGCCCAATGCTGCAGCTAAACAGGATACAGCAACAGAATGGAGAGCCCTAAAGGACATAATTTACAACACTGCTATGGAAATCCTGGGTCCAGCCCCCCAAAAGCATAAAGACTGGATTGACGAAAATTCCGAAGACATCAACCAATTGCTGGCCGAGAAACATCTTCTCCTCAAGGCACATTTGAATGACCCGAAGTCAACATAAAAAAAGATGCCTTCAAGAACATTCAGGGAGTAGTGAAGCAGAAACTTCGGCACATGCGGGACTCCTGGCTGAGCAGCAAAGCTGATGAAATTCAGGGCTTTGCTGACAGACATGATAGTAAAAACTTCTACGACTCACTGAAAGCGGTCTATGGTCCTACATCACCGGGCATAGTTCCCATCCTCAGTGCAGATGGGGGAACATTGGTCACCGATAAGAAAGAAATCCTTCAACGCTGGGCAGAGCATTTCAGCAACATCGTAAATGCAACTTCCTTCTTCGATGATGAAACTTGATCACCTGCCAACCATAGTGGATGTAAACAAAGCCATCCAGCAACTCTCCAGCGGCAAGGCACCTGGTCCTGACTCCATCCCAGCAGAGATATACAAGGCAGGTGGGCCGGTCCTAACAGAGCAGCTTCACCAAGTCTTTACAAACATATGGGTGAACGAGACCATGCCACAAGATTTCAAGGATGCGTCAATAGTCCACCTTTACAAACGTAAAGGAAACCGCCAATTCTGTGACAACCACCGAGTCATCTCCTTGCTTTCAATTGCAGGGAAGATACTCGACAGAATTCTTCTCAATCGCCTCACAGCCCATATCGATCAAAGTCTTCTTCCTGAGAGTCAATGTCGCTTCAGAAAAGAACGTGGAACTGTTGACATGATTTTCGCTGCAAGGCTGCTGCAAGAGAAATGTCAGGAACAGAACTGCGAAATGTTCTCCACTTTTATTGACCTTACGAAGGCTTTTGATACAGTCAGCAGAGAAGGACTGTGGAAGATTATGGCAAAATATGGCTGTCCACGAAAGTGTGTCCAAATAGTGCGGCTATTTCATGATGGCATGCAGGCAAGAGTACAGGAAAATGGTGAACTGTCTGAACCCTTTCCTGTCACCAATGGAGTGAAGCAAGGATGTGTCCTGGCACCAACACTGTTCAGCCTCATGTTTTCAGCCATGTTGATGAGTGCCTTCGAGAACGACGACATTGGAATAGACATCAACTACCGTATGGATGGAAAGTTATTCAATCTCAGAAGGCTGAAAGCTAAAACCAAAATTAACAGCGACACCGTCAGAGAGCTCCTGTTTGCTGATGATTGCGCTCTATACGCCAACTCAGAGGCGGACATGCAACATAATGTTTCAGCTTTCTCACATGCCTGTGCCAACTTTGGGCTCAATATCAACTTGGAGAAGACTGTAGTTATGTACCAGCCAGCTCCAGGAAATAATCACACTGTGCCGAATATCAAAGTAAATGATCATAGACTAAGTTTTGTGGACAAATTCACCCATCTTGGCAGCACTGTGTCACAAGCTGCCACAATTGATGACGAAGTGAATGCAAGAATCTCCAAGGCCAGTGCGGCCTTTGGCAGACTGTACAAGAATGCATGGGACAGAACTGGAATAAGCCTGCAAACAAAGCTAAAAGTCTACAAAGCAGTTGTATTATCCACACTGCTATATGCTTGTGAAACCTGGACTGTTTATCGTCGACACGCTAGGAAATTAAACCACTTCCACACAGTCTGCCTAAGGAAGCTACTGAAGATTAAATGGCAAGACAAGATTCCAGACACTGAAGTCCTAGAAAGAGCGTCCATGCCCAGTATCCACACTCTACTGATGAAGAATCAGATTCGCTGGGCTGGTCACTTGACTCGCATGCCAGATCACAGGCTCCCTAAGCGAATTTTTTACAGCGAACAGTGTTGTAGCAAACGCTCCCAAGGTGGCCAGAGGAAACGCTTTAAAGACACTCTGAAAATCTCACTGAATGCTTTTGGAATGCTTTTTTTTCTGGGAGGCTGCAGCCAGAGACCGAAATTCGTGGCGTGCATCATTACGCAAGGGTGCAGTCATATGTGAGGCAACCAGGACTGAAAGAGCTGTGAAGAAAAGGCAGGACAGAAAAACCACTGCAGGAAATCATCCTCCACAAACGTCAAGCATTCTTTGTCCACATTGTCAAAGAACATTTCGAGCCAAAATAGGCCTTATCAGCCATCTTAGAACCCAAGGCTCCATACCTTCAACCCCACTGAATGAAATGAATGGTCATCATCATTCTTGATGGACAAACAACAACAACAGTTTCTGTCTAGTTGTGTTTTATGCTACCATGCTCTAATCTGTAGTTTCTGTCTAGTTGTGTTTTATGCTACCATGCTCTAATCTCTAGTTTCCGTCTAGTTGTGTTTTATGGTACCATGCTCTAATCTCTAGTTTCTGTCCAGTTGTGTTTTATGCTACCATGCTCTAATCTCTAGTTTTCAGTTCGTTTTCTCCAATATCTTGCTCTGTGGCGAAGCGGTTACGAATGCTGTTCGTAATCCCGCATACCGCGTTCGAACCACAGCTGCGGGCGATTTGGACGCAGACCGCCTAGCGATTCTTTCCGTATAAAGATATGAGTGCCGGTCGTTCAGAAAGCAATGGCAAGCTAAAAAAACGTTCTTGGTTATTAATACGTCCTGTAAAGGATATGCAACTAACTAACTTTCTGCAATGAAGTTTCAGAGCTGGTCTTAGGAATGTCTCTTTAAAGCTGTGGAGTAGGTTTGACAGTCTTGTCTGCCTTTTTATTTCGAGGGATATCACAGGGGGATTGCATTCACTGACCTAGTTACCTCATATGCTCCTATTATCATCATCATCATCATCATCATCATCATCATCATCATCATCATCATCATCATCATCATCATCATCATCATCATCATCATCATCATCATCATCACCACCATCATCATCATCATCATCATCATCATCATCATCATCATCATCATCATCATCATCATCATCATCATCATCATCATCAAGTGCCATGCCAGCTGGCGTAGGCGTGACTGTCTCTCCACATATCTCGATCTTTGGTCTTCTGGATCAACTCTCCATGCCACCATCTCAATCCATCCAGCATCATTTCTCTTGGTCGGCCTCTTTATCTCTCTTTCCTCGATCTTTTCACACGTCAAGATGTTCCCCATTGCCTCTCTTCTCATCACACGACCAAAGAAAGCTGTTTGTCTCTTTCTTATTGTTGTATATAATGCTTTAGTTTCAATAGTCTCTTTCAGGTAATCGGCGTTTGTTACTCTGGCAATCCAAGGGATTCGAAAGATTCATCTTAGGAACAACATCTTCCACATCTCTGTTGCTACCAAGTTCTTCTTAATTTGTTCAGTTAAAGATATGCCGATTAGTCATTGAAAAATGCTTGCAATGCATCGTTAATGCTGTTATAAAGTGTAAACCGGATTGCCTCGCTGAAACTGTTGCTATCTGAACTGAGGGAGATAGACTAAAAACAATATCATTTCATATATCCATGACAGAAAGAGACATTTACAACAGGAAACACTTCCTATGTGATTCTATAGAGGGCAGAACACCGGAATGACTAGGTAACTTAGTAAAGTCAAGCTAAAAGTTGTACAGCATCAACCATTCAACAAGACACAACCTGCAGAAGGTCATACAGAACAGTTACTGAAGTTTTCTCATCATTCTAATTGAGCCCTTCACTTGCTCTACAGAATACGCAGTTCCTAAAGGTCCACACACAGAAAGCACGCCCGCATAAAGACGCCCGTTTGACGGAGGACAAGTGTCGAGCTATGGCAATTTTACTCCTGTTTGTCTCTCTATGGGCCCGGTGTTTGTAAGCAGTGGTTATGCTAAAATCATCACAATAAAGTGAATTCTCAAGCCGGGTTTAAGTGTGTTTATAACTCTGAATGAATATAAAGCAGTAGTTATGTCGAAAACGTCACAATAAAGTTAATTCTGGAGCCGAACTGAAGTGTGTTTATAAATTTGAATGGATGTAAAGCCACCGGGCTTTCTTGCAATCTCAACGAGACGTGTGCATAAAAGTATCACACACTCGACAAGATGGCTATATAAAGTATCTCATACTCGACAAGCCGCGCTATAGAAAGTATCACAAACATGATCAACGTGGCAAAACAATGTTCCGACATGAACATTCACTGACGCAGTTGTTTGTGTTCTTTGTAAGTGAAGTTTTGGAGTGATTCAAGGCCTTCTATCGGCAATGTCGTCATGTTGTTGAACAATGCCATCTGTCGACAACATTTGTTCTCTGATGATCCATATCCTAGCGATTTCCCTACATTTTGTGATTGTCACAGATTGTTTGTAAAAGACTAGCTACGTTCAGCCAGAGTTCACTGTTGTTGTCTGGTTAACGTCGTCTGTCTATGCATGACTATCTGTCCCTTGTGTTGAAGATAAGATTGTATTACAACCTACTTCACGCTACGATATATCAAAGTCTTGTTTATTTTCCGAACTATATTTTACACCTGTTCTTCTGTTTCGCTCAGCTTTGTGGATTGTCAAATTGAGCAAATAGTGAGAAAGTTTGCCACTATGTGAGCATCCAACATCTACACTGATTAACTCTTTAGCCACTGTCTTGATCTTTACGGGGAAGTGTGCCACATTAGTTATATCAATGTGGGGTAAGTATATGCTATTTCAGCATGCATTTGTGTTACATTTACTCTCTCTCTCTCTCTCTCTCTCTCTCTCTCTCTCTCTCTCTCTCTCTCTCTCTCTCTCTCTCTCTCTCTCTCTCTCTCTCTCTCTCTGCCGGCGCTGTGGCATAGAAGTGGTCAACGCTTTTCATAAATCTCCGTCATATCGAGCCCAGGATTCGAAGTCATCAGTCGACCATTTGGAAACAGACCGCTTGAGTTGATTTCCGTGGTATGAGAGTTGGTCGTTCAGAAAGCAATGGCAAACTATTAAATGTAACAATTGTTTAACAAATCACAAACAGCCATAAATGATCGGGTTGATTGTGACGTTCTGTAGAGGACACGCAACTAACTTTCCCTCTTTAGACATATTTCTTCCACGGTGACCGGCCCTGGCGCATGGTATTTTCTAATAGCTTTAACCAATACATCGGTCTTACCACTTTGTGATTTCCAATTGCCACGTGATCTCCTTTTCTGCCTTTATCTGAGATGACTAGATGTCTAATCTAGCTGCTCAAGAGATAATTAGGACGTGTGATATTCTTAGTCACAAGTGGTTCTACAAAACCTTCAGAGCCTGGGACGGAAGTATAACCTTGTCGATAATTACCTGTTTGTTTGTTAGGTCCCGTATCGTTGTTATTCAAGGGCAAAGATGCTATAAGATTAGTTAGTTAGTCTTTCCTCTTGAGCCTAAGGCGGCGCATAGGGCAGAAGTCCTGTCTCTCCATGCCTGGCGGTTCGCTGCTACCTGTTGTAGATCTTGGATATTTACTTGGCCATTGAATGAGCCTTCTCTAATGATGGTTCTACGCAGGGTCTCTCTTGGTCTTCCCCGTTTTCTTTTCCCTACCGGTGACCATATGAGGGCTTGGTAGGGGAGTCTTGTCTTGTCCATTCTGAGTACATGGCCGATGTAGTTCCAACGGCGTCTTCTTATGAAATTGGATACTGTATCTTGCTTAGTCTCTTGTCTTATTTGCGAATTGGTTCTGAAGTCTGTCCAGTGGATGTTTAGAAGTCTTCTAAGACATTTGTTCTCAAAATTGTCAAATTTTTTATCTAAAGCTACCGTTGATTTCCAACTTTCACATCCATACGTTAACACTGGAATCACACAAGAGTTGAAGATTTTAAGTTTGTGTGTTTGCTGAGTGTCTTTGACTTCCAGATGTTTGACAGTTTATTGAAGGCAATAGATGCCAGTGCGATTCTAGATGATATTTCTGGTGTTGAGTCCCCTGTAGATGTCATTTTGCTTCCTAGGTATGTGAAGCTGTTGACTTTTTCAAGAACGTAGCTGTTCAATTTGGTGTCATCTGAACTGTTGGTAAAGATGCTATATTTGACTTGAAAAGTGTCCAGTTCTGATGCTGTTGATATCAATACACGTTTTCTTTTCAGATTGTATGTTCTTCGCTATTGGTTCTGTAGTGAATCAGTAGCTTTCTGATTTGCAGTAATTATAGGTTCTCTTATAAAATGTAGATTCTATTCGATTCTATTCAAGCGTGTTATAACATGTTTAAAAAGTGTGTTGGCTATCGATAACTCATTTTCTGTGCAGAATTCAGTTAATTTGTCACCTGCATCATTTCTATTTCCCAATCCAAATTTTCATAAAACATGTATCTCATGTTCAGCTCTTCTTGTATCAACTTTTGCATTAAAATCTCCCATTATTATTGTTATGTCATTATGACCAATCTTATGTAATATGTCTTGCAGTGTGCTGTATAAATCTTTAATTTCGTCTTTCTCTGCTGTTAAAGTATATATATATATATATATATATATATATATATATATATATATATATATATATATATATATATATATATATATATATATATATTATATAATATAATATAGATCATCAAGTGCAGTGCCGACTGGCGTAGGCGTTCATGACTCTCCACAGATCTCGGTCTTTGGTTTTCTGGATCAACTCTGCCGTTGATATTCCTCCATGCCACCGTCGCAATCCATCCAGCATCATTTCTCGTGATCTGCCTCTGCCTCTCTTCCCCTCGATCTTTCCAGTTGTCACGATGTTCTCCAGCACCTCTCTTCTCATCACATGACCAAAAAAAGATGTTTGTCTCTTTCTTATTGTTGTATATAATGTTCTAGTTTCGTTAGCCTCTTTCAGGCATTCGTTGTTAGTTACTTTGGTAATCCAAGGAATTTGCAACATTCGTCTAAGGAACCACATCTCTGCTGCTTCCAATCTCTTCCTAATTTATTCATTTATATTCCAAGATTCACAGCCATACAGCAAAATATGTTCTACATAGCATTTCAGCATTCTCTTTCTTACATTCAATGATAGTGACTTATTGCATAAGATATTCTTTATTTTCTGAAATGCAGCCTTTGCTTGCCCTATTCTGCTCTTCATCTCTGTTGTGCATCTTCCATCTGATGTTATAAATGTCCCTAGATATTTAAAACTATCCACTTGGTTAAGAATTTTCCTTTTAATTTCCATTCCACATGTTGATGTCACCTTTTTCTTTGATATCACCATTGCTACTGTTTTCTTGCTATTCAAGGCGAGACTTTTCTTGAAACTCTCTGTTACTACAATGCCCAACAATTGTTGTAGATCTTTTGCATTATCCGACACCAATACTGTTTGATCTGCATAGCGTATATTATTTATATTATAATCTCCAAATATTATTCCTGGCTTTTATTTGATCTCTCTCATTATACATGTACGAGAGTTTTGTTGTTTTGGTTGACCTTTAAGTCTGACAGTGAGGATTCTATCACTAACTGGGCAAGTAGATGTGCCCGCAGAAAACGCTGGCCTGTGATGCAGTGAAACCTGAAGCAGATTCTGGGAAGATCTCACACTTTTAATTACTTCCCCCGGTTGTCTGAATGTCGACCATGCCTGTAGGCCATAAATTATTTGTTTACAATCAAATAAGCCACGTGACAAAATGGACGCGTGACCCACAGAGCGGCAGGATCAAATAACTCTTTAAAGAACGTGAAACCAATGAGGGCACCAGACGAGCTGTGTGTGAGTCAGTCAGCCCTTGTTGTCTTGTGTTTCTTGGGTGATTAAGCAAACGACGACAGGAAAGAAAAGAATTACAAATGAAATAACAAAAGAGTCGCATGTAAACATTGTATAACTCAGCGCTCATCGCCTTTTGTACGTTGCGGTGTGGAGGTGAATTATAAACAGCGGGATAATGCCCGTTTATGGGCTTTATATATAGAGATTTCCTTGGACCCTGGTATTCCCTCTGTCCATCGTTTACATGGTGGCCTCTTCTTCTGGTTCCACTTGGTCTGTACATCACTGCTTGCTGTGGCATACTGTTAGTTGGTGGCATACTGTTAGTTGGTGGCTTAGTTTTGGAAGAAATTTAGCTTGTCGTATCTCTAATGAAATCTAGCCTAGCTATAACCACCACTTTAGTCCTCACTTACATTTGTATTTCATTCGCTCGCTTTGAACTCAGGCGTACTCCATGCACGTGCTGCTAAGTCTAGTGCACTGGGCTGACTTCTGCTTGTTGAATAACTTTCCATATTTCCAGTACCAGGCCAAACCACTCCGACTTCAGGGGTACTTGTAATCTACGTCTCCAAGTCAAAGACGAAAAGGCATTTTAGTCCAATTGACCGGTGTAGATGTTGAACCCGCTACCCCAGGATCAGCACACCGGATGTTTAAGACCAAGCGCTTTTATCCATTCGGCTACGCTGACCTCCCTGATTTACGTGTTATAACATTCATCCAGAAACATGTTTCCATCATTGGCTGATTACAGAACTGCCATTACCACTTGGCAATACCCAGCGAGGTGCATGGGAAGTCCATGTTGTCGCATTCCTTACTGAAGTTAGGGTAAAGTCATCTAATGGGGTACGAATCGCCACCAGAAATGCCCAGCCTCTTAGCTTAACATATCGCAAGCCTACGTTTGTAATATTGAAATGGGACACTATTCAAACTTGTATTGGAAGCAAGATCGTGGCCCCTCATGTCATATTATAATGTTGGTTCGGATTCGAAAACATAACACTAGGTGAATAGTATCAAAAGGTATAAAGACGAGAGGACCGACTTCATTGCACCAGATTTTATCCCATATGAATAGTTTCTATTTTCAAGTGTTGTATAGAACGAACGAACGAACGAACGAACGAACGAACGAACGAACTTTATTTTCGAAGGGCAACAAATTGGACACGCAGGCCCGTCGTACATTTGGCCCTTCCAATCACTCATCTTTCGTTCATCAGCGCATAGTGCATTCACATAGACGGAGAAGTAGGAGGATGGACAGAAGGCTAAGGAAGAAGAGACGGAGAAGAAGACAAAGAAGAAGGAGAAGAAGAAGAAGAAGATATATATATATATAATGGCTGTCTCAACTCCCCGAGTAAACCCGAACAGACAAGAACCTCTTGACCTCATTTGCAGCTGCAGTGCCCAGACTCTGCACACCAGCAAGCAAGCCACTTCACTGTCTACCCGATCCTGCCATTAGGGCATCAAGAGATGTCTGGAATAGGTCTTAGAAACGTAAACTCTTTAAAAAAAAAAAAAACAGCTGCGACGTCTAGTTATTGACTTTAGGTTTATATCTTCTATAGTGTAAGGGATAGTTAGGGATCTGCATGTTATATCATCAGCATTCTTCTTATTTTTTGAAGTTTTCCTGTCGTCTTGTATCCACAAATGGGACATAATCCCTCAACGAACCCTCTCCAAACCGTACTTTTATTACCTATCCCATGCAGCTCCATCGATTCCTTCGCATATTATTCGTATGTTGTCTCTATTTCTTTTCTCCGCGTGCTTTAGATGTTCTGTTTCTTTTTCCCCTATGGATTCAAGTAAGAGGAATTTCTAATTATGCTGTTTTCAAGCTTTGTCATTGTATGTTTGATCCATCGCCAGCATCTTCTCTTCGCTTCTTGGTTCACTTGTATTTGTCTTGTTCTCTCCATGAGCTCGACATTGGTGATATTTATCTGTACTATGTGTATCACAGTGGAACCAACAAATCATTTCTCTTCTTTAAATGATCGTGAATATACTGGACACAGTGTTACGGTCTGGTGTGTTTGTGTGTTTCTTATTTGATCTATGCTGGTTTACTATAACATTCTAAGACCTATGGTGCTATTTTTCAAACTTTCATTTGATAATGTATGTTTTCCTATGTGCACAATAGATAATTAATGTATGAAAGATGAGTGATTGGAGTGGAAACCAAGGGCGGTCATGACTCGCCATTTCACTCGATCACCAGCGTCGTGGATCAGCTCAGTGTTCCTGTCTCGTCCATGCCATGTGGCCAAGCCATCCAGGTATTTTCCTCCCAGTCGTCCTCTTGGTCTGTTCCCTTCGATCTTGCCAATTGTCACTAAGTTCTCCAATCCATTTCTTCTCATAACATGTCCAAAAATTTTTGACTGTCTACGTCTAATTTCTCTAATCTATTTACGATTTTCATTTGTCTCCTGTAGTACTTGGTCATTGGTTTTTCTGTCTGTCCATGGTATTCTTTGCATTTTCCTCAGAAACCACATTTCTGCAGCCATCAGATGTTTTTCAGCTTGACTGCTTATTGTCCAAGTGTCACATCCATACAAAAGAACAGGCTCTATGTATCCCCACAACACTCTTTTTCTCGTTTCAATTGACATCTTTTTATTGGTCAGAATGTTTTTCATCTTGCTAAAGGCTACGTTCGCCATGGCGATTCTTGTTCTAATCTCTTCAAGGCATCTCCCATCAGATGTTATGACTGTTCCGAGATAATTGTACCGATTCACTTGTTGAAGAATATTCCCATTTACTTGTATATTACATTGTGGTACTTCGTTCTTCCTAGTGACGACCATAACCTGTGTCTTCTTACAATTTAATTCCAACCCCAGCTGCTCACTGTGTACAACAACTGCGTCTACTAATTGTTGTAGATCTTGTGCATTGTCTGCAATCAATACTGTATCATCTGCATATCTAATGTTATTGATGTTTCGTCCTCCAATGCTGATTCCATTTATATCTTCTACATTCCTGAAAATATTTTCACTGTATAGGGAAAAAAGATCTGGAGACATTACACATCCCTGCCTAACACCTCTCTTAATAGGTTGATATTGTCCCACTTCATTATCAATCCTTATGGCAGCTTGTTGTTTCCAATATATTTTTTTATAAGTCTAATGTCTTTCCCATCAATTTGTAGATCTGCAAGCATATCTACCATGTTGACATGTCTAACTCTATCAAAAGCCTTTGTGTAGTCAATAAAGCAAAGGTGTATATCCTTGTTTACTTCTATAGCACGTTCAATAACTGTTCGCAGCATATACACAGCATTTACTGTACCCTTTCCTTCTACAAACCCACATTGTTCTTCCCCTATTTCAGGTTGTATTTTCTTCCTCACTCTTTGCATGATAATTCGTAGCAAAATCTTTGTGATGTGGCTCATTATACTAATTGTTCTATGTTGATCACATTCCAAGGTTCCTGATTTCTTTGGGATTGCAATAAATGCAGAGTTACATAATTCAGAAGGTATATCTCCAGTATCATATAATGTGTTCAGCAGTCTGGTGACTTGATCTACTCCAAATTCTTCTAAAGCTGTAATCATTTCTGTTGTGATGTTATCTGCACCGGGGGCCTTGCCAGCTTTCATATGCTTAAGAACATTTCGAACCTCCATCTTCAAAATTGGCGGCCCTTCATTATTAAATCTAATATCATACTGTTCCTCTCTGTTATCATTATAAAGGTTTTTCACATAATCTGTCCATACATGTAGAATCTGATCTTTTTCTATTATGATTTTGCCATCTTTAGTTTTTAGACAGCCTGTTGATGTACTTGTTCTTTTATTAGTAAGTTCCTGAATTCTTTTGTGCACTAATTTGGTATTTTGACTGTTGTGTTGTTTTTCAATGTCTAAGCACTTTTCCTCAAGCCATGCTTCTTTTGCCTCCTTACATAATATTCTGACTTGTCTGTGAATTTCTTCATATTTGGCAGGATTATTTTTGTTGAGTCTTCTTGTTTCCATTAGGTGTAAAATTTCTTCTGTCATCCATTTCTTACGACCCACCTTCTTTAATTTTGGAATAGTTGTTTCTGCAGCCAAACTGATTGAATTCTTCAACATTTCCCATTGATCATCCACATCCTGGAATAATATCTCTAGATCAGACAATATATCAAATCTGTTCTGTACTTCTACGTTGAATTTGTTTTGTATTTCCTTGTCATTACTCAATGTACACAAATCATATTTAGTGTTTCCTGTTATATACTTGACTTTCTTCAACTTTATCCTCAGTGTCCTGTAAGTAGTCAGTGGTCACTATAACAATCAGCACTTGGAACTATTTGTGATACTGTTAGTGCGTTTCTAAATCTTCTGCTAATCAGAATGTACTCAGTCTGGTTTCTGATCCTGCTATCAGGATTCCTCCATGTCCATAATCTTCTAGGGTGTTGCTTAAACCAGGTGTTTCCTACAATCATTTCCTGTTCTTTTGCTCACTCTACGAGTCTGTATCCTCTTTTATTTCTCTCACTACCACGTCATTACCACGACGACATTGCCTGGATTTTATATTTTCAGAATTATTTAGGCAAATTACTGGCATGGCTGTTATATGTTCAACATTACTAAGGCCACATAGCTTGGATATATATTGTCAGCGTTGCTATGACGATTTATCAAGTCAAGTGAAAATCGGTGGGAGGGGGAATTGTACCCGTCTCGTGGCTTACTGTGCCTATGGTGCTAGCCCCATATTTGTATTGACCAATCTGAACTGGAGGGGTGAAATAGCAATGGCAAACTACTAAACAGTCAACAAACGATGGAGTTGATTGCAAAGCACTGTACAGGACGTGCAACTAACTTGTTATTCAATCTGTAAACAGAGCAGGCAAATAAATGTTGCCTTTCTGTCTTCCAGTATGTTTTGTGTTTGCTTGTTTGTTAAAGCTCATTTTCCTTACACGCGGATACCTCCATAGATTGTCCAGTCTCTCTGCCTACATCACATAGAAGATTCTAAATATAGCGCACAACACCAACCCCAAATACATGGACTATCTTTTGTGATGTCTGGTAGATAGTTTCTTCTTCTTCTTTGCGTTCATCCGGAGTGTTTTTTCAGATGTGATTGCGGTGTGTCTGGTTAGGCACCCTTGGGTAGAAACCCAACTTTTTGCGTGCATTTTTGACCAGTTTAGCATTCCTGGGAGACTCTCACTTTTGTGGTACTGTCCACCTCCCAGCTGGTCAAGTTGGAACAGTCGAAGGCTGCACGGTCATCCCTCAAATGAAGGCAGGGACAGTCCATGGCATTTTCCGCCATCCTTGGTGGCTTCCATAATTGCAGAGCCGACACATAACGCTCTGGTGCTGGGCTCACCGAAGGAATCGTCACGTTCTGCTCATGGCTGCTTTAATTCCTCACTTCAATATATTGGGCATTTCGTTCGCCCCTGGCCGTTCCCGCACAAATCAGACAGGTCTGCAGACGGTATCCACTCAGCGAGTTTTCGGACATGTGCTTGTCGTTGCGCCCGTCAGAGCTGTTCCAGGCACGACAGACATTCGGAAAACTACCTAGTCAGAGCTGTTCCGAACAAGAGCGGCATTCGGAAACTAGGTAGTCAGAGCTGTTCTTAGCACGAGAGACATTCGGACGAAACGTTTCACTCGGACGTAAATGCGTAGTGCCAATTTTTATTTTGCCACCCGTAGAACGGCACTTCCGACTTCAGCAGGCATTTTTTAAAATGAGGTTAACCTTCCTCGGGTTTCGAGGCACGTTAGACTTATCGTTGTGATGTCGCCCACATCTCAGCTGGTCAAGATAGAACGATCATCGACATCACGGTTAACCCTCAAGGGAAGGCAGGGGCAGACCATGGACCCATCCAAGGCTATCCGAGGAGGCTTCCATAATTGCAGAGCCGGCACATATTGCTGTGAGACTGGGCTCACCCAAGGAGTTGCGACGTCCTGCTCATGGCTGCTTTAGTTCCTCACTTCCATGTGTTGGGCATCACGCTTGCCACTGGTCGCTCAAGCACACACCAGGAACGGTCAGACTGCGGGCGACATCCACCCAGTAAGCTTTTGCTTTTGACTTCGAACCACGCAATGGATTCGCTAGCCGTGCGTTCCATTTCGTGTTACTGAGACGTTTTCCCACTTGTGTCTACACTCTGTGAGTTAGATACAAACAGTTTTCGTAGCCAATGCATTCGACTGGGACACTTTCTGCATTTTTATTCTCGCTCACGAGGTAGGCTACATGTGCTGCCGGCTCAGCACCTTACCTCCGTGCAGCAGTGAACGAGAAAGGGCCAGGCCCTCTCATCCGGGAATCCGTCATATGCCCCAGCTGAGAGCCTTCGAACAAGTATCAGAACTGGGCATGTAGCGTGCTCAGTATCCCACATCTATTTTTCGGTAGGTGGGTATCGGCCCGGCTCTCACGGGTTTGTGGCTTAGAGGCCTTTAGCCTAAACCCTCGACAGAGGGCCTTAGAGTATTGTCCGGACCAAGAACTTCTGCCTTCGTGTGCCTGATTTTAAAGTTTTGACTGCTATCCTCAGTCTACCTGCAGAGCAGCAGGTCGTGTCTCTCTTAGTATGGCCCATATCCCATAAGCTGTCCGATATGTAGTTTTCATCCATCGGCAAGCACATGGGGTCGATGGGACACGCAAGCTCCCCCACCACGACAAGGTGGAGACACATCGGGGGAGGTAGATAGTTTTACACCTTTCCTATTTAATAATATAACATCATCATTACCCAAGTTCGCTGTGAATTTATCACGTGAAAGAATGTTTGTAGACGCGTTGTTAACAATGGGATTTGTTGTGATACACGTAAGTTGTGCTAGTTACCGAGACGCCCATATTTATTTTTATGTAATCAGATGTTTTAATTATTTATTTATATCTTTCTCTCATTTATATAACAGAAGTGCTATTTAAATAGTAATGTAAATTATGAAACATTTCGCAATCACAAAAATAAAAAGTGTAGACTTTAACTTAAATATTATAGATATTTCTACTTATCTCATCTCATCTCATCTCATCTCATCTCATCTCATTTCATCTCATCTCATCTCATCTCATTTCATCTCATCTCATCTCATCTCATCTCATCTTCTTACTCTTGTACCTTATGATGCCGAAGTGCCTTACAATGTTGAGGTGATGTTACAGAGAATTTCTTAGAAATCTGAATCAAGACGAAGATAAATACTGACACGATCTGAACGTCAAAGGAAGCGCTCGCAAACAGAATCATGTCTGGGAGAGTGAAATACTTTGTAACGGTAATAGAAGACATGGAGCCTGGAAGAAGGCACTGGTCGATAAACACAAATGTGGGCACAGAAAACTAAAGACACGTTGGGAATGAAAATACATGAGGTAGAGGATTTGGCTTGGGACGGACGCCATTTGGACGGGCCGTCAAGGGAGCTACCTGATAATTATGATGATGAGGAGGAGGGGGAGGAGAGGAGGAGGAGAGGACGAGGCGACGGAAGAAGAGGAGGAGTATGCTCTACTCACGATTCGTGTCGTACTGCGTGAAAAGATTAGATTTCACAAATCAATGCCTTTTCAAAATTAAGCAAGATTCGAATGCTTCAACAGATAGTTATCGTCTCACAAGTTTGCAAGTGTGTCCATCGCCCTCAAACTGCCAGTTCTTTTTCTTCTATTTCCTCCTCCTCTTCTTCCTTCTCCTCCTCCCCCTCCTCCTCCTCCTCCTCCGTCCTACGCCTTTTTTGGTATTTTCTTCTACTTTATTTATTTCCTTCTCTACCTCCACTTATTCCTCCTCCTACTTGATTTACTTCATTCTTCTTCTTCTTCTTCTTCTTCTTCTTCTTCTTCTTCTTCTTCTTCTTCTTCTTCTTCTTCTTCTTCTTCTTCTTCTTCTTCTTCTTCTTCTTCTTCTTCTTCTTCTTCTTCTTCTTCTTCTTCTTCTTCTTCTTCTTCTTCGTCTTCTTCTTCTTCTTCTTCTTCTTCTTCTTCTTCTTCATCTTCTTCTTCTCCTCTCTCCTCTTCCCCTCCCATCCACACCTCCTCGCTCCACCCTAGAAGAACGTTGCCATACTACAAGTTCAACATTAATAAGGTCAAACTGTTTTGACGATTGTGTGAAATTGGCTTGTGAATGAAAATTTACGCCATCTTAAGTGACACCGGAGACTGTTAATAGACTTTTAACCACAGTTTGCCCGACAGAAGAACCCTCGTCCCCTCCTCTGGATTTAATCTATGCCCTTATGCACGGACCCAAACTCGCAGACACACCCATACACGCCGCCATAACGGTGCACAAACGAACAGTTTTCATCTTGGACTTCTGTCCCGATGTGTCTTACGGTCTGCCAGAGAAAACAAGTGCCCAGTCGGTGTCCTAACCGTAGCTTGCACGTGCACCTTGATGAAGTTCAGGACGTGTGTCACGTCATTTTACGAGCTGTGGATGGGAGGAAGGTCACTCACTAATGAGCGTTGTATTAGCTGCTGCCCGACTCAGAGACTTGTATTCACCGCTTGCAATCTAGAGAACAGTGATCAATTATTTGTCGTCAGCGTGTGGAGCGCTACTGTGGAAAGCTGCACTAATTGTCAGATCTGCTGGTCTGGTTATTTCTTTGGGGTGTTTCTTTCGTCACTTAGCTTCCCGTGACTTGGGTCTTCAAACCATCTGAAGCTTGTTGACTCCATCACTTGGGTAATGGTTGGCTTAGGAAATCTGTGAGACCGATCTGCTGCTTCCATTGTGAAGTGTCAATCTGGCGTTTCTCGGCTCCTAGATACGACTACAAACGTGTCGTATTGAGCGAGAGGAAGACATCGTTCAATTTTTGGGGGATTTTACTTTGTTGTTAATGATCTCATTCGGTGCACACAAATATCTATTCACGTTTTC
>JACEFZ010017793.1:0-70000 GCA_014155875.1 Cepaea nemoralis
ACACGTCTCAGAGAAAACTGCACTCGTGCACCGAGTGACGTTGCTTGGAATCACACCCACAAAAATGAAGCGCAAGACAGTCGGTGTATCCACTTCTCCATGGAGTAACACTCCACACACATCGCAATATCTGCCAGGGACTGCCATTACCTTTTTATGGTGTATACACGATTTCGGTAGATGTGGAAAGTAAGGGGAAGCCACCACATTCAGTTCTGAAGAGTAAGGATGTAGCTCTGCAACATTTCTCAAATTTTATGGAGCGGCATGATGAAGTCAAGGAGACTAGAGTGAAGAAAGTAGCGCAAGAGTAAAACAGTAGGCGCAAAGTGATGATTGATGATTATGGGGAGGAGGAAGAGGAAGAGGAGGAGGAGGAGAACGCGGAGGAGGAGAAGGCGCAGGAGGAGAAGGTACAGGAGGAGAATGAGAAGGAGCAGGGAGAGGAAGAAGATGGCGAAAAATTTGAGGACAGTTATGAAAAGATGATAAAAACAAATAATCACATTTTGTCAAATCATGTGAAATATATCTAATAGGGATCATGACGCTAGTAGTAGAGTCAAACATCAGTGTACATTCTTTGTGATGGTAATGATGGTGAAGATGATGATAATGTATGATGATCAGTAGCAAAGGACAAGAACTATTTGGAAGATGCCAAAAACGATGACGACAATAATGAAAATGATGACAACAATGAATCACGTTTTTCACATGATGTGAAATGTTTTTAAACAACAGCAGTATATCGTTAACAAAATTAATGGGAAATTCGACACTAGTTCCAGGAGAAGCTAATGTTTGTATTATCCTTGATAATAAATCCACACACAAAACACACAAACACACACAAAGACACACACACACACACACACACACACACATGAACACACGCACACTTGAGAGCAGTACGGCCTTGGCAGATTCATTAATTGAGATTCTCATAATGAAGAAATACGACCTTTATTCTCTTTGTGAGATCACGGTTTCCTGTCAGCCATTTGGTTCTAGTTGTTGTCTTCTTATGATGATAATTATATTAGTACAGCTTCCATTTCATGTTGACTGTTGGAGAAACAGTGCAGATGAGCAAAGGGACAGATAAACAGCCTCTGACTTATCTGATTAATTCATCATCATGTGCCATGCCGATAAGCGTGGGCGGTCAGGGTTCGCCATCTCACACGATCACCAGTGTCGTGGATCAGTTCTTTGTTCTAGTCCCGACATGCCATGTGGTCAAATCATCCAGGTATTTACTTCTCTGCCTTTGTTCTTTATCCCTCAATCTTGCCATTTGTCACCAAGTTCTTCAGTTTATTTCATCTCAAAAAGTGCCCACATTTTTTTTATACTGTCTATGCCTAATTTCTCTAATCAGTTTGCGGTTTTCATGTGCCTTCTGTAGGACTTTCTCATTTTTGTTTTTTTCTTTTTCTATCTGTCCATGATATTCTGTGCACTGTCCTCAGAAACCCCATTTTCACTGCAAATTACAATACACGACTTTCTTGGCACCTGTAAATACGGTAGATTGCCATTGCTTTCCTTCTTAGCAGTGACCATACTGGTTGATGACTGTAGCCAGTCTCCGAAAAGAGATACTATGTCGTTAAACTGGAGACCATAACCTACACTTATCTGTCGGCTACACTAGACTACATGAAAATGGAAAGCTTTAGCTACTGATCGGGATTCGAACCCTTCATCTCCAGATGACAACTGCACCCTGCTACGGGAACAAGTGTACGCCAAAGTATGACCAACTAGACACCTCTAAAAAGCCAGCAGCATGTCCTTTACAGGACGTCGCAGTCAATCCCAGCATATTTTGGCTGGTCTCGATTTCTTGGTAAGTTTACGTTCTGTAGTTCGCAATCGCTTTCATCCACCTGAACCTGCAGCTATGCAATATGGACATAATTCATATCTTTTCCCAGTTGGTAATTGAAGCCTTCAAAGTTTATATTGTCTAGTGTGCCCTAGAGTCTCTACTTCTTTATTCTATGAGTGCCAAGCAATACATGCACGTTTACTGATGAACAATCTTAGCGACCTCAAAAGGTTAACCAATTGATCTCAATCTCTCTCTCTCTCTCTCTCTCTCTCTCTCTCTCTCTCTCTCTCTCTCTCTCTTCTCTCTCTCTCTCTCTCTCTCTCTCTCTCTCTCTCTCTCATCATGTTCCTTTTGTACCTTTCGGTGTCGAGGTGAAGTATAAACAGCTGGAGAGTGCCCGCTTATGGGCTTCATGTATCGATATTCCCATGGAATCTGTTATTCCCTGCGTCGATTGTTTACGTGGTCGGCCTCTTCCTCTGTTTCCATCTGGTCTGTACATCATTGCTTGTTGTGGTATACTGTTAATTGGTAACCCACATGCATGGCCAAACCATTTGACTTGGCTGCCTTCTAATAAAATCTAGTGCAGCTATAACCCCTACTTTAGTCCTGATTTCTTCATTTCTGATCTTATCTCTTCTTGATACGTTGAGTATTCTTCTCAGGAATCTCATTTCTGTTGTGATTTTTCTTTTCTCTTTTTCTGTCATTGTCTGGGTCTGGCATTGGTAACATATAAATGGTAAGAAGATTTTGTTGTAAAGTGCTTTCTTAGTAGTTATTGATACATGTTTGTTCTTTAGTATTGGTGCCATTTGTCCAATGAGTTGGTTTGCTTTATTACATCTATTTTAGATCTCGTCTTTTGATTTGCCATTTGATGATATTATACTTCCTAGGTACTTGAAACTCTTTACTTGTTTCAAGGGATGTTCGTTTAGGTGAATCATTGTTGCTTTTTCTTCTTTATTTATGTGTAATTAATTACGGACAGGTACTAACTATCACTCCTGAGTGCCGATTGTTCATTACAATTGAGTCTGGCACCATTTGCCAAATACATACAACTAAGGTATGCACCAGGGAGAACCTGTACTTTACTTTTTTTTTTTAAGTCTTAAAGTCGAGAGTATCGACTTCATTGCACCGTGTTTTATCCCATATGGCTCGGTCTCTTTCCGCAGCGCCGAAAGCGTCGCACAAAGCACGAACTCCGTAGCTCGAGCGACGACCCCCTAGGAGTCTCCGAGAAAAATTTAATAGTGAACCGAAAGGCGGGGGCCCGGAATCGAACCCACAACCTTGGGAGCGCGAGGCAGACGACTTGACCACGTCGCCACGGTGACTCCCTTACTTTACTACTCTATACTATTACGGCAGAGTTCGCTGTCTGGCTAAGTGAGGGGGATGACTGGCCACACATTGACCCGTGCACGTAGGACTACATCATGTGGTGACCCAGCACAAAGCTGATTGCTTCATCGGGGCTTACTTGTTACAGTTACCGTGGGACCCGTGGTAGCCGGGTGGCTAGACGCTGTCAGAGTCTCTTCATTGGACACGCCTTGTGAGCATGTGATATTATTGGAAGATTACTCCCTCTCTAACTGACTGACTGACTGACTGACTGACTGACTGACTGACTGACTAACTGACTGTCTAACTGACTGACTGACTAACTGATTGACTGACTGACTGACTGACTGACTGTCTAACTGACTGACTGACTGACTAACTGACTGACTGACTGACTGACTGTCTAACTGACTGACTGACTAACTGATTGACTGACTGACTGACTGACTGACTGACTGGCTGACTGACAGACTGAGTTACTAACTGACTGACTGACTGACTAACTGACTGTCTAACTGACTGACTGACTGACTGACTGGCTGGCTGACTGACAGACTGAGTTACTAACTGACTGACTGACTGGCTGGCTGACTGACTAACTGACTGACTGACTAACTGACTGACTGACTGACTAACTGACTGTCTAACTGACTGACTGACTAACTGATTGACTGACTGACTGACTAACTGACTGACTGGCTGGCTGACTGACAGACTGAGTTACTAACTGACTGACTGACTGGCTGGCTGACTGACTAACTGACTGACTGACTGACTAACTGACTGACTGACTGACTGACTGACTGACTCAGAAGAAGAAGTCAGAAGAAGACGAAGAAGAAGAAGAAAAGAAGAAGAAGAAGAAGAAGAAGAAGAAGAAAGAAGAAGAAGAAGAAGAAGAAGAAGAAGAAGAAGAAGAAGAAGACAGAAGAAGAAGAAGAAGAAGAAGAAGAAGAAGAAGAAAAAAAAAAAAGAAGAAGAAGAAGAAGAAGAAGAAGAAGAAGAAGAAGAAGAAGAAGAAGAAGAAGAAGAAGAAGAAGAAGAAGAAGAAGAAGAAGAAGAAGAAGTAGCAGCAGAAGAAGAAGAAGAAGAAGAAGAAGAAGAAGAAGAAGAAGAAGAAGAAGAAGAAGAAGAAGAAGAAGAAGAAGAAGAAGAAGAAGAAGAAGAAGAAGAAGAGGAAGAAGAAAAGAAGTAGCAGAAGAAGAAGAAGAAGAAGAAGAAGAAGAAGAAGAAGAAGAAGAAGAAGGATGAGGACGAGAAAAGAAAGAAAGAAAGAAAGAAAGAAAGAAAGAACCAGAGAAGCCTTTCTTTTGTACACTTTTCGGAGACACGAGAACAACAATATATTTTTATTATCCTTTCTGTGTGTTTGTCAAGGTCAGAAATAGAGGATATGGAATTCTCCGCATTGCAATAAACACTTAATCTATTCCATTGTAATTTAGTGTTTCAGAATTGCTCCTACAAGACAACTACGTCTACTTACACAACTCCCCGAACCTATGAGCGGTCATATTTTCAATTTTCTGAAGCAGACAATTTTACGAAATACTTTTCTTTACTTCTTGCAATATTTGCTGCTGGAAATTGTCGGTGTGCAATTGTGAGAAAACTCCGAAGATTGGCAGCAGGGAACTGTGTAATAATATACTTTGCAATTCACTGGAGAAAGCTGGGACACGACAGATGGCAAAGGGTGGCCACACGGACAATGGCGGCTGTCGGACAGTTGTAGTAAGAGTGATTGTCCAGACTGGTGTTTATAGTCCCACGGCAGAGAGTCAGCCAGCAGATTATGTTGTTAGTGGAGTGAGGAAGGTTTTCTGGGGTCATCAATGTCTGTTTAACGACTGGGTGCACTTTCTGGCGATGCCTGTGATGACGTCACTGGGATGGAGTCGACAAAAGGAATTTAACAATTTCCGACACTTGTAGAATTTCATCAGTCTCATCTTTCTTTCTTTCTTTCTTTCTTTCTTTCTTTCTTCTTGGCATCTTTCTTTCTTCTTTCGAGCTTCTTTCGGCTTTCTTTCTTTCTTTCGAGCTTTCTTTCGCTTTCTTTCTGTCTGATCTGTCTTCTGTCCTGTCTTTCTCTTTCTTTCTTCTTTCTTTCTTTCTTTCTTTCTTTCTTTCTTTCTTTCTTTCTTTCTTTCTCTTCTTTCTTTCGTTCTGTCTTTCTTTCTTTCTTTCTTTCTTTCTGTCTGTCTGTCTGTCTTTTTCTGTCTGTCTGTCTGTTCTGTCTGTCTGTCTGTCTGTCTGTCTTTCTTTCTTTCTTTCTTTCTTTCTTTCTTTCTTTCTTTCTTTCTTTCTTTCTTTCTTTCGATCTGTCTGTTTGTCTGTCTGTCTGTCTGTCTGTCTGTCTGTCTGTTTCTTTTTTTCTTTCTGTCTTTCTGTCTTTCTGTCTGTCTTTCTTTCTTTCTTTCTTTCTTTCTTTCTTTCTTTCTTTCTTTCTTTCTTTCTTTCTTGCTAGTTTCTCTTATTTCCCGTCGCCTACTACTCTAGATATGATCCAGATATGTCTCAACCAGCCCAGCGAATGGTGCCAACACACACACTGACACAGTTGCAGCAAGACAGATCAGAGGTCATGTTACTGCCCTACCTGTGTCACATCAAGGGTCCTATGACCAGTTTTGAATCTCAGGGCTACCAACCGTCTGCAGACACGTATACTATCGATAGGTTAATGCAGTGTTAGTGTCTACATTTGCCAGTGTGGAGACCTGAACAGCCTACTGTTAACGACTACTGATTGATGAACTATGTTTCATGAGAGAACAGGGATTCAGGAATTATATGACTGAAAACTGTCCGTCATCTCTCTTGGGTTCAACTCAGCTCAACTCAACTCAACCCGGTGTCAATATTTCAAGCGAATTTATCACACCGGTCAATCATACTGATCGCTCTCTCACTCACTGTATCGATGGACTTGGGTTCGATTCGCATCGGGGCTGTTTTGAATTTTAAAAGTTGAACTGGGGTCCAGGACCGGCCAGGCCTAAAATTGATACAGGGAAATATCTTCGGAAATACAGGTGGTCGGAGAGATACCTACAACATCACCCACTGTGTTCTGTGTGGTCAATAAAACACATATGGTTGATGTGATACCTACAGCATCAGCCATTGAGTTCTGTGTGGTCTATAAAACACAGGTGGTTGATGTGATACCTACAACATCACCCGTTGAATACTGTGTTGTCTATAAAACACATATGGTTGATGTGATACCTACAGCATCACCCATTGAGTTCTGTGTTGTCTATAAAACACATATGGTTGATGTGATACCTACAGCATCAGCCATTGAGTCCTGTGTGGTCTATAAAACACATATGGTTGATGTGATACCTACAGCATCACCCATTGAGTACAGTGTGCTCTATAAAACACAAGTGGTTGATGAGATACCTCCATCATCACCCATTGAGTTCTGTGTGGTCTATAGGAATGCGGGCCCAGCTTCATATATGTACACTTCGCCTTAGTCGTGTACACAGAACCTGAACTTCTACAACGTTTGCACTTAAACTTTGACTTCTCGTCCAGAAACCAATGGTAAACTACTGAACGTACAATTGCCTGTTGGATAAAAAAAAAACAGCCCATAGGGGCTGGCTGTGACTGCGACGTCCTGCGAAGGACATGCTGGTTTATTTATAATGCGACTTGGCTCCGTTTATCTCAATACATGTTGTTCTCCAACTGCCTTCTTGTCCGTTTATCTCAATACATGTTGTTCTCCAACTGTCTTGTCCGTTTATCTCAATACATGTTGTTCTCCAACTGTCTTGTCCGTTTATCTCAATACATGTTGTTCTCCAACTGTACGTCTTGTCCGTATTATCTCAATACATGTTGTTCCTCCAACTGTCTGTTCCGTTTATCTCAATACATGTTGTTCTCTCCAACTGTCTTCTGTCCGTTTATCTCAATACATGTTGTTCTCCCCAAATGTCGTCTTGTCCGTTTATCTCATACATGTTGTTTCTCCAACTGTCATTGTCCGTTTATCTCAATACATGTTGTTTCTCCAACTGTCTTAGGTCCGTTTATCTCAATACATGTTGTGTTCTCCAACTGTCGTGTCATGTTTATCTCAATACATGTTGTTCTCCAACTGTCTTGTCCGTTTACTCCAATACATGGTATGTTCGCCAACTGTCTTGGTTCCGTTTATCTCAATACATGTTTGGTCTACCAAACTGTCGTCCTTGTCCGTTTATACTCAATACATGTTGTATCCCAACTGTCGTTACGTTTATCTCATACTGTTGTTCTCCACTGGCTCTTGTCAGTTTATCTCAATACATGTGGTTCTACAACTGTCTTTACTTAGCTCGTTTATCTCAATACATGTTGTTCTCAGTCTTCTTGTCCGTTTATCTCAATACATGTTGTTCTCCAACTGTCTTCTTGTCCGTTTATCTCAATACATGTTGTTCTCCAACTGTCTTCTTGTCCGTTTATCTCAATACATGTTGTTCTCCAACTGTCTTCTTGTCCGTTTATCTCAATACATGTTGTTCTCCAACTGTCTTCTTGTCCGTTTATCTCAATACATGTGTTCTCAACTGTTATTCAATAGTTGTTCTCAACTGTCTTCTTGTCCGTTTATCTCAATACATGTTGTTCTCCAACTGTCTTCTTGTCCGTTTATCTCAATACATGTTGTTCTCCAACTGTCTTCTTGTCCGTTTATCTCAATACATGTTGTTCTCCAACTGTCTTCTTGTCCGTTTATCTCAATACATGTTGTTCTCCAACTGTCTTCTTGTCCGTTTATCTCAATACATGTTGTTCTCCAACTGTCTTCTTGTCCGTTTATCTCAATACATGTTGTTCTCCAACTGTCTTCTTGTCCGTTTATCTCAATACATGTTGTTCTCCAACTGTCTTCTTGTCCGTTTATCTCAATACATGTTGTTCTCCAACTGTCTTCTTGTCCGTTTATCTCAATACATGTTGTTTCTCCAACTGTCTTCTTGTCCGTTTATCTCAATACATGTTGTTCTCCGTCTTCTTGTCCGTTTATCTCAATACATGTTGTTCTCCAACTGTCTTCTTGTCCGTTTATCTCAATACATGTTGTTCTCCAACTGTCTTCTTGTCCGTTTATCTCAATACATGTTGTTCTCCAACTGTCTTCTTGTCCGTTTATCTCAATACATGTTGTTCTCCAACTGTCTTCTTGTCCGTTTATCTCAATACATGTTGTTCTCCAACTGTCTTCTTGTCCGTTTATCTCAATACATGTTGTTCTCCAACTGTCTTCTTGTCCGTTTATCTCAATACATGTTGTTCTCCAACTGTCTTCTTGTCCGTTTATCTCAATACATGTTGTTCTCCAACTGTCTTCTTGTCCGTTTATCTCAATACATGTTGTTCTCCAACTGTCTTGTCCGTTTATCTCAATACATGTTGTTCTCCAACTGTCTTCTTGTCCGTTTATCTCAATACATGTTGTTCTCCAACTGTCTTCTTGTCCGTTTATCTCAATACATGTTGTTCTCCAACTGTCTTCTTGTCCGTTTATCTCAATACATGTTGTTCTCCAACTGTCTTCTTGTCCGTTTATCTCAATACATGTTGTTCTCCGTCTTCTTGTCCGTTTATCTCAATACATGTTGTTCTCCAACTGTCTTCTTGTCCGTTTATCTCAATACATGTTGTTCTCCAACTGTCTTCTTGTCCGTTTATCTCAATACATGTTGTTCTCCAACTGTCTTCTTGTCCGTTTATCTCAATACATGTTGTTCTCCAACTGTCTTCTTGTCCGTTTATCTCAATACATGTTGTTCTCCAACTGTCTTCTTGTCCGTTTATCTCAATACATGTTGTTCTCCAACTGTCTTGTCCGTTTATCTCAATACATGTTGTTCTCCAACTGTCTTCTTGTCCGTTTATCTCAATACATGTTGTTCTCCAACTGTCTTCTTGTCCGTTTATCTCAATACATGTTGTTCTCCAACTGTCTTCTTGTCCGTTTATCTCAATACATGTTGTTCTCCAACTGTCTTCTTGTCCGTTTATCTCAATACATGTTGTTCTCCAACTGTTTTATTGTCCGTTTATCTCAATACATGTTGTTCTCCAACTGTCTTCTTGTCCGTTTATCTCAATACATGTTGTTCTCCAACTGTCTTGTCCGTTTATCTCAATACATGTTGTTCTCCAACTGTCTTCTTGTCCGTTTATCTCAATACATGTTGTTCTCCAACTGTCTTCTTGTCCGTTTATCTCAATACATGTTGTTCTCCAACTGTCTTCTTGTCCGTTTATCTCAATACATGTTGTTCTCCAACTGTCTTCTTGTCCCGTTTATCTCAATACATGTTGTTCTCCAACTGTCTTCTTGTCCGTTTATCTCAATACATGTTGTTCTCCAACTGTTCTTGTCCGTTTATTCTCAATACATGTTGTTCTCCAACTGTCTTCTTGTCCGTTTATCTCAATACATGTTGTTCTCCAACTGTCTTCTTGTCCGTTTATCTCAATACATGTTGTTCTCCAACTGTCTTCTTGTCCGTTTATCTCAATACATGTTGTTCTCCAACTGTCTTCTTGTCCGTTTATCTCAATACATGTTGTTCTCCAACTGTCTTCTTGTCCGTTTATCTCAATACATGTTGTTCTCCAACTGTCGTCTTGTCCGTTTATCTCAATACATGTTGTTCTCCAACTGTCTTCTTGTCCGTTTATCTCAATACATGTTGTTCTCCAACTGTCTTCTTGTCCGTTTATCTCAATACATGTTGTTCTCCAACTGTCTTCTTGTCCGTTTATCTCAATACATGTTGTTCTCCAACTGTCGTCTTGTCCGTTTATCTCAATACATGTTGTTCTCCAACTGTCTTGTCCGTTTATCTCAATACATGTTGTTCTCCAACTGTCTTCTTGTCCGTTTATCTCAATACATGTTGTTCTCCAACTTGTCTTCTTGTCCGTTTATCTCAATACATGTTGTTCTCCAACTGTCTTCTTGTCCGTTTATCTCAATACATGTTGTTCTCCAACTGTCTTCTGTCCGTTTATCTCAATACATGTTGTTCTCCAACTGTCTTCTGTCCGTTTATCTCAATACATGTTGTTCTCCAACTGTCTTGTCCGTTTATCTCAATACATGTTGTTCTCCAACTGTCTTGTCCGTTTATCTCAATACATGTTGTTCTCCAACTGTCTTCTTGTCCGTTTATCTCAATACATGTTGTTCTCCAACTGTCTTGTCCGTTTATCTCAATACATGTTGTTCTCCAACTGTCTTGTCCGTTTATCTCAATACATGTTGTTCTCCAACTGTCTTGTCCGTTTATCTCAATACATGTTGTTCTCCAACTGTCTTGTCCGTTTATCTCAATACATGTTGTTCTCCAACTGTCTTTGTCCGTTTATCTCAATACATGTTGTTCTCCAACTGTCTTCTTGTCCGTTTATCTCAATACATGTTGTTCTCCAACTGTCTTCTTGTCCGTTTATCTCAATACATGTTGTTCTCCAACTGTCTTCTTGTCCGTTTATCTCAATACATGTTGTGTCGTCCAACTGTTCTTCTTGGTCCCGTTTATCTCAATACAATGTTGTTCTCCAACTGTCTTCTTGTCCGTTTATCTCAATACATGTTGTTCTCCACTGTCTTCTTGTCCGTTTAATCTCAATACATGTTGTTCTCCACTGTCTTCTTGTCCGTTTATCTCAATACATGTTGTTCCTCCAACTGTCTTCTTGTCCGTTTATCTCAATACATGTTGTTCTCCAACTGTCTTCTTGTCCGTTTATCTCAATCCATGTTGTTCTCCAACTGTCTTCTTGTCCGTTTATCTCAATACATGTTGTTCTCCAACTGTCCCTTCTTGTCGTTTTATCTCAATACATGTTGTTCTCCAACTGTCTTCTTGTCCGTTTATCTCAATACATGTTGTTCTCCAACTGTCTCTTGTCCGTTTATCTCAATACATGTTTGTTCTCCAACTGTCTTCTTGTCCGTTTATCTCAATACATGTTTGTTCTCCAACTGTCGTCTTGTCCGTTTATCTCATACATGTGTTCTCCAACTGTCTTCTTGTCCGTTTATCTCAATACATGTTGTTCTCCAACTGTCTTCTTGTCCGTTTATCTCACTACATGTTGTTCTCCAACTGTCGTCTTGTCCGTTTATCTCAATACATGTTGTTCTCCAAACTGTCGTCTGTCCGTTTATCTCAATAATGCTTGTTCTCCAACTGTCTTCTTGTCCTTTTATCTCAATACTGTTGTTCTCCAACTGTCGTCTTGTCCGTTTATCTCAATACATGTTGTTCTCCAACTGTCTCTTGTCCGTTTATCTCAATACATGTTGTTCTCACAACTGTCTTCTGGTCCGTTTATCTCAATACATGTTGTTCTCCGTCTTCTTGTCCGTTTATCTCAATACATGTTGTTCTCCCGTCTTCTTGTCCCGTTTATCTCAATACATGGTTGTTTCTCCGTCTTCTTGTCCGGGTATCCTCAATAACATGTTGTTCTCCACCTGTCGTCTTGTCCTGTTGTATCTCAATACATGTTGTTTCTCCAACTGTCTTCTGTCCGTTTATCTCAATACATTGTGTTCTCCAAACTGTCTTTGTCCGTTTATCTCAATACATGTTGTTCTCCAATTGCTCCTTGTTCCGTTTATTCTCAATACATGTTGTTCTCCAACTGTCTTGTCCGTTTATCTCAATACATGTTGTTCTCCAACTGTCTTGTCCGTTTATCTCAATACATGTTGTTCTCCAACTGTCTTGTCCGTTTATCTCAATACATGTTGTTCTCCAACTGTCTTGTCCGTTTATCTCAATACATGTTGTTCTCCAACTGTCTTGTCCGTTTATCTCAATACATGGTGTTCTCCAACTGTCTTCTTGTCCGTTTATCTCAATACATGTTGTTCTCCAACTGTCTTGTCCGTTTATCTCAATACATGTTGTTCTCCAACTGTCTTGTCCGTTGATCTCAATACATGTTGTTCTCCAACTGTCTTGTCCGTTTATCTCAATACATGTTGTTCTCCAACTGTCTTGTCCGTTTATCTCAATACATGTTGTTCTCCAACTGTCTTGTCCGTTTATCTCAATACATGTTGTTCTCCAACTGTCTTGTCCGTTTATCTCAATACATTTTGTTCTCCAACTGTCTTGTCCGTTTATCTCAATACATGTTGTTCTCCAACTGTCCTGTCCGTTTATCTCAATACATGTTGTTCTCCAACTATTGTAACAGTGGGAGATTGAGGTTAGGAGTAAAGAGTTAAGGAATGCTGCGCATTCCTTGACTAGGGGGAAAACCATAGTGAACGTGTGTGCACGAATGAAGAAGGGTATCTAGGAAAAGACACACGTCACTTGGGGCCAGCGAGAAGAGATGTCAACACCGAGAAGGGAGTCTCCATCATATGTGCTGAGATAGAATGATTCATCAATAAAATACCTTTCTAACAACGCGAAGACTGACTTGTGTGGTGCTATACGATCACGATCATAACCTGTGTGTGGCTCTGTCACACAGGTTGATTTGGTGCCGTGAAATTATCAAACATGGGAGGTCGCGGAGAGAGAGTACCGCCATAGAAGTACATCTGGCGTGTCTGGAGAAGTAATTATGGTGAAACGCAACAGATAAAAGCCGACTGTTGGTAGCTGTTCTGGGTTTTCACTAGATTCCTGATTAAGAAGGAGATCCAATTTCAAGGTCAGCGCTAAAGAAAAGGTTTGATTGATACTTATTTTTTTGAAAGACTGATGTTATTGCATAATTATGAAATTAATTGGAGAACTGACCAACGCAAAATGCAAGTAATGCCGTTCTGCATCAAAAATCAGTACAAATTATGAGTTTTAACCCGTGGGACTGTTGAAGGTGAACTCAAGGTTATGGTACAAATTCCATAATTATGAAATCAAGGTCTGCAATACTTTATACAGTCACTTCAAGTAAAAGAAGACATAAATGAAACTTGTCTCAACTCGGGGTTTGAATAAAGTAATTTTAAACTGACCATGGCGAGAGTTCTACATGAAAATAAGAGACTGGATAGCGTCAGCTTTAAGTCCAATTGTTGTGGACTGGATTACGTTTGATATATATGAAAATCACAGATTGCTGCTGGAAAGTGAGTTTTTTTTGCTGAAGTCGTGAGCAATTGTCGCTTGCGTAAAGGTGACCTTATTTGAAGGAAATCTACAGTAATCGAGCAGGTAATCAAAGTCTTGTTGCGAGCCTGATATCGAGCGTGATCAACGTCAGGAAATAATTAGAAAGATCTGAATTCGACTTCGATTAAATTAGTAAGGAAAGAAATCTAGAGGCTCTTCGTTGTTCTGATCATTTTAACGAGCTTGATTAGAGTCCTTTTTATGTGGTGTAGGTAATTCTGAATCAGGAGGTCATTTAAATTCTTGTGTCAGAATTCAGGGTTGAAACAGGAATATTTCTTCGTCAGGATCTTCGATTGGAGGATTTAGTTAAGATAATTAGATAATATTAGAGTAATTAACAGATTATGTATTGTTGCTGGGTTTGAAATCAATATTGTTGAAATATTTGTATATTGCTTGATAATTATAAATTTTAGGATGGAATCCCAAGATTTTTCACAGGTACTCACTGGAGTTGGCGGGGCAATATCAAGGTTGGATGCGGTGTTAAGACAACAGAATATAAGCACTGATGTTGAAAGATTTAGTGGTCAAGCAAATCAGTTTAAGAAATGGATTATTTCCATTGAAAAACATGCATATTTAGTAAATGCTACAGATGGAGAGAAAAAGAACTTGGCATACAGAACAAGTACAAGTCCAGTTTCTGACCATATTAGAAGAAAGTTAGGAAGCAGCAGGAGGTGAAACCTGGGAAGAATTTAAAGATGATCTCGCAAGAAAATATGCTGAAATTACTGATCCACAACACACATTCTCAGTATTGCGACAGACTAGACAAAACAGCACAGAAAGTGTTCAGCTATACAGTGACAGGTTAATCAACTTAGCTGAAGAGTCATTCTTAGGACAGAATGTACGAGCAGAAGAGGTGGAACGGATGTTTGGTGGGGATTTTTGTTGATGGGATTAGGTCAGATGGATTGAAATTTAAATTATTAAGAGAGAATCCTGCAAGATTGTCACAAGCGGTAGATATCGCTATACAAGAGGAAAGCTTGAGGAGGAGGTTTAGGCTAAGGGTAGGACGAGAGTTAGGTAGTAGTTCGGAAGATAGAATTGAAGAACCTATGGAAATAGGACAGTATAGACATGGATGGAGAGGAAGACGAGGAGAAATACAGATGGTGCAAAGAAACGAGAATGTATATAATCAAGATAGAAGAGGACAAGTGAGAAATACTGTAAGAAACATGGAAGGTAACACAAATAACTCGAATGTGGTTTGTTGGGGATGTCACCAACGTGGGCACATTTTTCGCTTTTGTGGTAACAGAAGTGGCCCATCGATTACGCAAAATAGTAGAGGTGTTCAGACGAGTATACAGAATAGAATGGCAAATGGCAGATCAGCAAATTGGAATTCTGGAGAAATACAGAGAAATTTTAGAAGATCAGGAAATCAGGGAAATTGGCATCCCGCTTACTGAATAGGATCGGCAGTAGGAGGGAAGATAGTAAGATCCAAAAAGGGCATCAATATATTAAAAAACCAAAGGATGAGTATAATAGAACATTTAGAAATAAAAAACAAGCCGAGGTAAAGCAATTGTCATTAAATATGGTAGATCCTAGCTCATGTATAGTACAGATAGGAAAATATAAAGTTAGAACATTAGTTGATTCGGGAGCACAAGTTAGCGTGATTAAAGAAGCATTTTTATATCGAATGTTAAAAAATTGTAAAATAATTAGAATTCAGGAGAATCTTCATTCGGTAACGGGACAAAAATTAGAAGTGTTAGGACAAACGATGATAAATTTGAAATTAGGAGGGATAAATGTTAGGCATTTGTTCCATGTAGTTAAAGATTTAATAGAAATATGATATTGGGACGAGATTTTTTATTGAAAAATGGGGTGAGACTTTTATTTGATTTGCATAAATTAAAATTCCAAGATGTTTACGTAGATCTAGAAGAAGATATGCATGTGTCGACACTAGTTAGAGTCAAAACAACCATGAATTTAAAACCACAGTCAGTTAATTTGATACAAGCAAGACTGAAGAGAAATCCGTATTATGTAGCAGGAAACATAGTCAGAATCACAGAATTGAAAAATGAAATAATTGATGAGCCAGGTTTAGAAGTTCCGGATGGAATAATAGAATTAGATAAAAGTTTAACATTTCCAGTAATGGTTATTAATAACACAGGTAGAGAAATTAAATTATACAGAGGATGTGTAATAGCTAAGCTAGAACATGACAGTGTTAGTGACATATTGGCAACAGATAGAGTAAAAATGGTAGGAATAAGTTATTCAGAAACCTCTAATGAAAGAAGTAATAATAGACGCGGATACAGAAGGAAAGGGAACGTAAGAATGGATGAATTGATCCATCCATTTAGAAGTAATACAGCACAAATACATTCAATAGACAAAGTAACAAGAGAAAAAGAATTGTTAGCACAATTAAAAACTTCGCCAGAAAATAAGGAAGTGTTAGAACAACTTATAAAGCAAAATCAAGATGTGTTTGCGATAAATGATTTAGAATTGGGTAAGACACAAACAGTTACGATGGAAATAGACACGGGAGATCATCCACCAATTAGTTTAAAACCATACAGAACTCCGTTAAGAAATAGAGAAGTAGTAGAAAAGGCAATAGAAGATATGTTGAAAGCAGGCATAATAACAAGATCAAAATCAGAATGGTCATCTCCGGTGGTAATTGTGGCCAAGTCTGATGGTTCGAACAGGTTCTGTTGTGACTACAGGGCATTAAATAAAATTACTAAGAATGTAGCGTACCCACTGCCAGTAATTGATGATATTTTTGGGCTACTTAATGGTTCTACATATTTCACAACGCTGGACGCAAGGGCAGGATTTTGGTGTATTCCGATGTCAGTAGACGCGCAAAATAAAAGTGCCTTTGTACTCATATGGGTTCGTACAAATTTTTACGTATGCCATTCGGTCTCAAAAATGCACCGTCTCACTATATGTTCTTAATAAATGAAGTACTAGATGGTATGCAAAGTTTTGCCCTAGCATATATTGATGACGTATTGATTTTTACAAAAGGAGATGTAGAGAATCATTTGAAACATGTTAGACTAGTATTTGACAGATTAAGAAGGCATGACGTTAAATTAAAGCTTAGTAAGTGCCAGTTTTTAAAGACAGAAACAAAATATTTAGGCTATATAATAAATAGGGAAGGTATTAAACCAGACATGGAAAAAATAAAAGTTATTAAAGAGTTACCTCCTCCCACTAACGTTAAGGAAGTGAGGGCTTTTATAGGAACGTGTGCATATTATCGGCGGTTTGTACCAGCCTTTTCTAGGATAGCAATACCTATTACGAATTTAACGGGAAAATACGCTAGATTTAAGTGGGATGATGAGTGTCAAAAAGCGTTTGAACTTTTAAAAGATAGCTTAACGGTGGTACCATTATTAACACATCCAGACCTGAATAAACAGCTAATACTATACACAGATGCTTCAGACAATGCAATAGGAGCATGTTTGGTTCAACCATATGAAGGAGAAGAATCTGGAATACCAGGGGTTAAAAAATGAAAGACCAATCTATTTCTTGTCGCATAAACTCAGCAAAACTCAACGCAATGGCCGATTATTGAGAAGGAAGCATATGCTATACACATACGCGCTACAAAATTAAATTACTACTTACATAACGCCAATTTCATTATTAGAACTGACCACATGCCATTAAAGTCGATATTAGAAGCACCAATACAAAATAGGAAAATACAAACGTGGGCATTGAATTTACAAGGTACAATGCTAAGGTTGAATATGTGTCAGGGAAACATAATACGTGCGCCGATCTTTTGTCTAGAATCCCGTACCCACAGTCATCAGGAAACACGGAAGATGAAGTTGAACCAGAGGTAGATGACCGAAACTGGCAAGTAAATATATTAGATTCTGCCGTAATAAATAGGGAAGAATTTGAGAGTTTACCATCGGAGCAAGAGTCGGAAGTTAGAACAGAAGACCCACATTTAGAACAGTTGATATGAAAACAGAACAAGAATTAGATCCGAAAGTAGTACAGATAAAAAGAAATTGAAAGAAACAGGGGAAAATAGTTTTAAAAGAAAGTTTGTAGAGTTACAAGAAGACAATCAATTATATTATATCAGTGAAAAAGGTGAAGGAGTAAGAAAATATATTCCAAAACATTTAGAACAAGAAGTCTTAAAGGCATACCACGATAATAATGGTCATTTTGGACGAGATAAGTTAGTGAAGGCTATTAGCAGTAAATATTATTGGCCGAATTTATTCAAAAGCGTATATGAATATGTTGAAGCATGTGAAAAATGTAGGTTAAGAAACATGAAGATAATTAAATGTCCTTTACAAGATACCGATATTCCTCAATTTCCAATGCAGAAAGTAAGTTTGGATATTTCAGGTCCTCATCCAAAAACATTATCGGGAAATGTATACTTACTACATATAGTTGATTCATATAGTCTTTGGCCAGAAGTATATCCAATTCCAGACAAGAGTGCTGATTCAGTTATAAATATGCTTTTACAAGAATTTATACCAAGGTTTGGGTGTCCACAAATAATACTTACAGACAATGGGAAAGAGTTTGTAAATAAAAAGTTGAGAAATTGGTAAAAGATTGGAATATAAAACACATTAGGACTTCATATTACAGACCAACTTCTAACGCTAAAAATGAGAGACAACATAGAACACTATACAATATTCTAGCGAAAAATGTAGAAGAACACGATATGGATTGGGATCTTATTTGGGGATAGCATTAGCGGCGATACGTACACACGAAAATGAAGGAACAGGTTTCTCACCATTTTACTTAGTACATGGAAGAGAACCAATATTGCCAATTGATAATTTATTAAAACCTAGGAGAAAATATTTGGGGGAAGATTTTCAAGAAACAAGGTTGCAAGAGATGCATAAAGCACATGTACGTTTAAGAAATAATATAATTAAGGCTAGAGAAAGACAGAAGAAATACGCAAATAAAAATGCACACTTACAAGAGTTTAACGTAGGTGATAGGGTATATTATAAAAAACATAGAAAAAACTCTAAGTTTGATGCTCATTGGGTCCCGGGATACTATATTTTAGAAAAAAAATGTCCAGTGTCGTATACTATTAAGAATCAAATTTCAGGGCATGTTGCACGTTCACATGTAGAACACTTAAGGCGGGATAATGAAGAAAGGGATGCAGAGAATAATAATAATAATAATTATTGTTCCGAAGAAATATTGTCGGGTGGACAGATTGTCAGACAATCGGGTTATCCAATGCCTATAGAGAATGGAAAACAAGTAACAACAGCATCTAATACAGCTGAACAAGAAGAAACGATACCAAAAACAGTCATGACAGAGGAAAATAACGTGTATGACGATTATATGATGAAGAGTCAGTTAGGGAAAATATTGAACCTCCATTTATGAATACAAGACAAGCAGTAAAAAGAAAGTTGGATAGACAGAAAGAAAAAGAAATTAAGAGGCAAAGGAAACTTAGAGCGAATTCTTCGAGTGAGGAAGAGATGCCACTATTTGAAATTTGTTGAGACGGCAAGACAGAAAAATTAGATTGGATGTAGAAAGGAAGAGATTAGCGGTTGCTAGTAATGGATATACAGATGGGGAACAAGAGATGGATGAAAAGTCAGAAACTGATGAAGAAGCTGATATGAAAGAAGATAGCCCTCCTCGAGAGGATAGCGACCATTGATGTAGATATAGCAATTATTGAAAAAAATTTGAGGTTATTAAAGAAATGGAGAACTGATAGATGAAAAGAGTGATACAAAGTTCTGCAGATAGCAGATAGAAGAAGAAGTTGGACACGATATTTTGTGTTTACAAAGGTACTTGATGGAGTTTTTCTAAAGCGGAAAATTATTATTGTGTACTGAGAATATGGTCTTGAAATTTATAATGTACATTGATTAATGTGGGGGGATAAATATGATGAGGGGATTGAAATGTTTTGCTCAATTGTTGGGACTTCAATTGTGTTTTATGAAATGTGTAAAATAACTTAACTTAGATGGTTATTTTTACGATGTTTTGGGTTGATTGAGTTACCTTAAGGTGTTTAAAATGATTATTACTTTGAAGTTCAGTTAGAATATGAATTAAAGTAGTGGTTAGTGAAATGATTCTATATGTATATGGAGGGGTATGTTATTATTACATGTGGGGTATGCAATGTATATAAAAGGTTTATAATAGGAGCTGGGTTGAACAGCGTTTAATGGGAGAATATGGGGGGAATGCCAGGTTGAAATTTGGCATTTAAATAACTGCATATTGGAAGAAGAAGACTGTACTTAACAGTATAATAATAGTTAGGAAGTTTTTTGTTGTTGAAGGAATGGTAAACGGGGAAATTGATGATCTGAATAATACAAAGGCTAGCAGTTTTGGATTAACATATTTTTTTGATAATAACAATTATTATTGACGGAAAACTGAAGATAAATTTTGAAACTTTATTTTTGATAAAGTTTTGAGAATGTATGGGAAGAGTAAAGGTGATACTTCTTACTTTCTTACTTTTTCCTTACTTTTATCTACTTTCAGGTGCGCACCTACACAAATCTAATCTAGGCTATTTTTTTCTGTCTATCCTAGAATACTGAGAGTGTGAGAATGTGAATAAGGGGGGAAATGAAAGGATAAGGGGAATATCTTCAGTTTGTCAATCATAATTTAGATGGACATTTTAAACTTAAAAAGCGGTTTGCTTATGGAGACTTTTTTATGTGGGGAATTTTATGGAGAGTTTTGTAGAAAGTTTTCTAGAGAACTTTATGACGAGTTTTGTAGGGAGTTTCGATATTATTGTCTCTAGTTAGCAATTGGCTATGAGGAGATAGGAGAGTTGACTTAGGAAATATATGATGGATTTGTTGTTATTGTAGAATAGAGATGTAAAGTTAACTAATTAAAAGTTGGGGTTGAGATTTTTTCAAGGAAAAATTCTCTTTGAAGAAGGGGAGGTATTGTAACAGTGGGAGATTGAGGTTAGGAGTAAAGAGTTAAGGAATGCTGCGCATTCCTTGACTAGGGGGAAAACCATAGTGAACGTGTGTGCACGAATGAAGAAGGGTATCTAGGAAAAGACACACGTCACTTGGGGCCAGCGAGAAGAGATGTCAACACCGAGAAGGGAGTCTCCATCATATGTGCTGAGATAGAATGATTCATCAATAAAATACCTTTCTAACAACGCGAAGACTGACTTGTGTGGTGCTATACGATCACGATCATAACCTGTGTGTGGCTCTGTCACACTGTCTTGTCCGTTTATCTCAATACATGTTGTTCTCCAACTGTCTTCTTGTCCGTTTATCTCAATACATGTTGTTCTCCAACTGTCTGTCCGTTATCTCAATACATGTTGTTCTCCAACTGTCTTGTCCGTTTATCTCAATACATGTTGTTCTCCAACTGTCTTGTCCGTTTATCTCAATACATGTTGTTCTCCAACTGTCTTCTTGTCCGTTTATATCAATACATGTTGTTCTCCAACTGTCTTCTTGTCCGTTTATATCAATACATGTTGTTCTCCAACTGTCTTGTCCGTTTATATCAATACATGTTGTTCTCCAACTGTCTTGTCCGTTTATATCAATACATGTTGTTCTCCAACTGTCTTGTCCGTTTATCTCAATACATGTTGTTCTCCAACTGTCTTGTCCGTTTATATCAATACATGTTGTTCTCCAACTGTCTTGTCCGTTTATCTCAATACATGTTGTTCTCCAACTGTCTTGTCCGTTTATCTCAATACATGTTGTTCTCCAACTGTCTTGTCCGTTTATATCAATACATGTTGTTCTCCAACTGTCTTGTCCGTTTATCTCAATACATGTTGTTCTCCAACTGTCTTCTTGTCCGTTTATATCAATACATGTTGTTCTCCAACTGTCTTGTCCGTTTATATCAATACATGTTGTTCTCCAACTGTCTTGTCCGTTTATCTCAATACATGTTGTTCTCCAACTGTCGTCTTGTCCGTTTATATCAATACATGTTGTTCTCCAACTGTCTTCTTGTCCGTTTATCTCAATACATGTTGTTCTCCAACTGTCTTCTTGTCCGTTTATCTCAATACATGTTGTTCTCCAACTGTCTTCTTGTCCGTTTATCTCAATACATGTTGTTCTCCAACTGTCTTGTCCGTTTATCTCAATACATGTTGTTCTCCAACTGTCGTCTTGTCCGTTTATCTCAATACATGTTGTTCTCCAACTGTCGTCTTGTCCGTTTATCTCAATACATGTTGTTCTCCAACTGTCTTCTTGTCCGTTTATATCAATACATGTTGTTCTCCAACTGTCTTGTCCGTTTATCTCAATACATGTTGTTCTCCAACTGTCTTGTCCGTTTATCTCAATACATGTTGTTCTCCAACTGTCTTGTCCGTTTATCTCAATACATGTTGTTCTCCAACTGTCTTGTCCGTTTATCTCAATACATGTTGTTCTCCAACTGTCTTGTCCGTTTATCTTAATACATGTTGTTCTCCAACTGTCTTGTCCGTTTATCTCAATACATATGAAACTGCAACTCGTCGACAGTTCACATTACATGTCAACAAAGACCCACACTGTTTCCATTCGTAATTGAACCAACGACATCCACGAAGGACAGCACAATAAAACTGGACAGCATAAAGTCAAACGTAACACTTCAACAACCATCATCGGAGTATAAAACTGTCAGTTTTGTGTGAAAGAGATCAGTCGCACTACAGTTAAATGAATCACATAAATTCTAACCTATTGGCCGTGTGATCGAGTAATGACAGGGCGCCAGGCTTTTATCACATCAGGGTTAACATTAATTGGTGAAAATTTGTCAAGTCATGAATGCCCGGCTGCAAACAGCCGAACAACAAAACAGAACAATCTCGTAATCACACAAGCACAACTGATCACGTACGGAATTGGAACACAGTCCGGACCATTCAAAAATCTTTCGGTAAAGATTAGGAAATAAAGCCAAATGCGATTTATGATGTAATAAATGGAGGTTATAAATGTCAACGGGTGCGCAGTTGGCGCCTGAAATTAAGACTACAGCGTTGCTGGTAAACTGTCACACAGGGCGGATGTCATCAATGGGTGTCATTATCTCTGACGCAAGTGCTTTCTGTCAACAAGACCGGCTGTCCGCCAGGTGTGAGTCATGGATAGATACGCTAATTATTTGTGTGAACCGAGTTGTTTGATCACATCTCGAGTCTGTGCTAACAATGTTGTTGTTTAGTTACCAGGCTACATTCACTGTCAGTTTACAAGTCTTTCTTCTTCTTATAGCCCATGCCGTGTGGCGTCGGTGATCACGTCTATCCACAACCTTCTGTCTTATGTGCTGTAAATCATTTCCGTTACTAATGTTCAGCATACTTTGATGTAAGATCTTCCTGCATCTCCTTCCTTTATCTCCCAATGCCTGTCTCCCCCTGCAATGTTTCCCCTGTGACGACATACTCCAGTTTCCCCTTTTCATAACATGCCCAAAGAATTTCTGATTTAGTAGCCAGTTCTCTTCATGAGTTAAATGTTTTCAAGACATTTTCATTACTCTTTCAATCCCCATCCCCCTTTGGTGCTCTAATCATTCTTCTATAAAATCACATCTGTGTAGTTCCCACCCTATTCCTCACTTGTATGCTAATTATCCATGATTCGCCTCCGTACATCAGGATGTTTCTTCTTTCACCTGTTATTATTTATTGTAGCATATACCCCAAACAACTCACCCCAATCCCAACTATCCTTAGCTATCCTAAGCAACTCCGTCCTTGCCTTCTCTGTATTATACAGCATCATCTCCTCTGTATTCGTAATCTCGCCTACGCGTTCGAAACACAGCTGCGGGCGATTTGTAGGCAAACAGCCTTGCGTTGGTTTCCATACAATGGTATGAGTGATGGCCATTCAAAAATTGCACACTACAGAACGTAAGCTTGCCCAGGAATCACAAACAGCCTAAAAATGCTGGGGTTGACTACTACGATCTGTAAAGGATATGCAACAAACTTGATTCATCTCTGTATTAGCTTGATTATTCTGTTTTGTAACTGTATCTATCAATTTATTGATATTGGTTAGATTTTGTAGCTAAAGTTTTTTTCTACGGAAAGGGAAAGTCTTCCTCACGCCCAACACAGACCCACTCTGTTTCCATTCCTAGTGAGGCTTGTGGTGTAATTGAACCAACGACATCCACGAAAGACATCATGATAATAGTGACCAGCAAAATGTCAAACGTAAAACGTCATGTTATTAGCAATCTTCTATAAGATCACATTTATTTGAGGTTTCAATATATTTATTTGCGTGTTTACTAAATATCCACTATTCACAGCCAAATTTAATATTGTTAAACGTAACAAGTAGGAATTGTCGTTCTAACATTCAATGGCAGGCATGTATGTTTGTAAAAACATTTAGTCTATGCTTCTTGACTGTCTGTGATGCTTTCAGCATTGTTCAGTGCGGCACATTTATGTGGATTCAACCGATTAACAATTTTAGTACTGTACTGTAATCCACGTTTCTGTGAATTCAATCAGTGTTACTTTCACTAAATTTTATATGAACCACATTTCTGTGAATTCAACCAATAATAGATTCAACACTGTTTGATGGGAGAGGTGGTCAGTCGCCTGTGGGACCAGGTGAAGAAGGTGGAGGAACATATTGAGAACCAATATGTGGAAAGGATGAGATTGCAGGGGATTGGCAGGGGCTGGAAGAATATCAAAACTGAGAGGGAAGACTAGAAGAACTTTCAATCAGATAGCGGTGGGAACGATTAGTAGTGTGACTCTTCACTCGCTGTTGAAAGAGGAAACTGAGCACGTCAGGTATGTCCTAATTGCAGGGATGTCAGTTCTTAGCTTAACTCAACTTAACTGTAAACCACATTTCTGTGGATTCAATCAACGATGCTTTTAACACTGTTCTGTGAACTACATTTCTGTGGATTCAATCAATGATACTTTCGAAACTGTTTGGAGAATATCATTTCTATCTATTCAATAGATGATACTTTCATCAATGTTTGGTGAACCATACTTATGTGAATTAAATCGATGATACTTTCAACATTGTTTGGAGAATCACATTTCTGTGAATAGTCACCGATACATTCAACACGAAGAGCTACATTTCAAAACGCTTTTTTATACTATGAGAGATAAAGTGAGCTGTATTGATTGTTACTTATAGAAGTGGAAGAAAGATGTAGATATCATAATGTCGCCAAGCAGTATAACATTCAAATATTTAACTGACTGGAATCAAGTTTTGGAGCCCATTCTGTTCTGGCGCCAATGTTGTGATGGAAAAATGTTTGTGCAGGAGCTAATTTTGTGCTTTGGAGCCAATTTTGTATTGAAACCAATTTTGTGCTGAATGTTTTATTTTTTTTTTGCACGGCCAATTTTGTGCTGGAAAAATAATTTGTGATGAATCACGTAATATGCTGGAGACAATGTTCTGGTGGAGCCAGTTGTGTGCAATCAGAACGAATCCGTTTTAACTGTGAGATTACTATAGGAATAACAAACGCTCCACGGTTGAACAATATCAGTGGCTATGTGTTGTAAGTCTTTCAACGAAAGAATTATTCATTTATTCACTTCGTACGATATATAGCTCTGCACTTTGCGCCTGTCCAGATGCAGCGACAAAGATAACAAACATATTATCCAACAAACATATTATCCAACAAACATATTATCCAACAAACATATTGTCCAACAAGCATATTATCCAACAAACATATTATCCAACAAACATATTATCCAACAAACATATTATCCGACCACATATTATCCAACAAACATATTATCCAACAAACATATTATCCAACAAACATATTATCCAACAAACATATTATCCAACAAACATATTATCCAACAAACATATTATCCAACAAACATATTATCCAACAAACATATTATCCAACAAACATATTATCCAACAAACATTTTATCCAACAAACATATTATCCAACAAACATTTTATCCAACAAACATATTATCCAACAAACATATCATCCAACAAACATATTATACGATAACAATTGTCTGCTATGGGTGACGTGAAAGCACCACCACATCTACTAGACCAAGAGCCAGGGGGAAGAGGGAGTCAGTCTGTCTCTCACTGTGGCAATCGACCAGCCCAGGCGTCTAATTCGCGTCCGACCGTGTAAATGACATCACCAGCGGATTACGAAATATGCCAGGCAATAAATCGTGTCACCAATGCCAAACCTGGAAAATGACAGAGAAAGAGAAAAGAAAATCACAACAACAGAAATGAGATTCCTGAGAAGAACACTCAATGTACCAAGAAGAGATAATATCAGAAATGAAGAAATCAGGACTAAAGTGGGGGTTATAGCTGCGCTAGATTTTATTAGAAGGCAGCAAGTCAAATGGTTTGGCCATGCAAGTAGGTTACCAACTAACAGTATACCACAACAAGCAATGATGTACAGACCAGATGGAAGAAGAGGAAGAGGCCGACCACGTAAACGATGGACGCAGGGAATAACAGAGTCCATGGGAATATCGATACATGAAGCCCATAAGCGGGCACTCTTACGCTGTTTATACTTCACCTCGACACCGCAAGGTACAAGAGGAACATGACGAGATGAGATGAGATGAGATGAGATAAATCGTGAAACATATTGTTTGTGACTTCAGTGATTACATTCACTAAGGGAATAGATTGTTTTAAATCTCATCCCATTTCTGTAACTACAAGAATTGTCTCAACAACCATATTCTACTAAGATGTTAAACTTAGTTCTTCAAAGATGCTTAAATTGCATTCGTTTTCACAAATCGATCAGGAAAATCAAAACCGCCGTGTTAACTTGTAATTAATCCGAGTCGTGAGAGCGAGTGCAAGTTTGAGCTCATGCTAGGCTACAGCTAACACAGGACGCGCATTAGTCTAATCCCGGGCATCCCCGAGCTAACACGTAGCCTTGCCATTAAACATCCCGCCATCTTCAGCCTCCTCTTCTACACTTCACTTCATAACTTGATTGATACATATCTGACAACTACAGTGAATTGTAAAAAATGCCATGTTTTCGCTGTCAATGTGTTTTCCCTTCTACGGAATCTCTCTCTCTCTCTCTCTCTCTCTCTCTCTCTCTCTCTCTCTCTCTCTCTCACTCTCCTTCCCTCCCTCGCTTTCTCTCTCTTTCTCTCTCACTCTCTCCCTCCCTCCCTCTCTCACTCTCTCTCTCTCCCTCCCTCCCTCTCTCTCTCTCCCCCTCTCTCCCTATCTCTCCCCTATCTCCCTCTCTCTCCCTCTCTCTCCCCCTCTCTCTCACTCTCTCTCTCTCTCGCTCTCTCTCTCTCTTGCTCTCGCTCTTCCATTCATCAAGGAAGATGTATATGATGATAACCCCGGCGCCTCTCATCGAGGATCATTTTTATGATGAGTATACCTCCCGCGTCATTGATCAATTAATATAGTTTGTTAGTTAGTTAATTAGATAGTCAGTTAGTTAGTCAGTTAGTCAGTCAGTCGGCCAGTCAGTCAGTCAGTCAGCCAGTCAGTCAGTCAGTCAGTCAGTCAGTCAGTCAGCCAGCCAGCCAGCCAGTCAGTCAGTCAGTCAGTTAGTCAGTTAGTTAGTTACTTAGTTAGTTAGTTACTTAGTTACTTAGTTAGTTAGTTAGTTAGTTACTTAGTTAGTTACTTAGTTAGTTAGTTACGTAGTTAGTTAGTTACTTAATTAGTTGTTAGTTAGTTACTTAGTTAGTTGTTAGTTAGTTAGTTAGTTACTTAGTTACTTAGTTAGTTAGTTAGTTACTTAGTTAGTTGTTAGTTAGTTAGTTACTTAGTTACTTAGTTAGTTAGTTAGTTTGTTTGTTAGTTACTTTGTTAGTTAGTTAGTTACTCAGTTAGTTAGTTACTCAGTTAGTTAGTTACTTAGTTAGTTAGTTAGTAACTTAGTTAGTTAGTAACTTAGTTAGTTAGTTAGTTACTTAATTAGTTAGTTAGTTAGTTACTTAGTTAGTTGTTAGTTAGTTAGTTAGTTAGTTAGTTAGTTTGTTACTTAGTTACTTAGTTAGTTAGTTTGTTTGTTTGTTACTTTGTTAGTTAGTTAGTTAGTTACTCAGTTAGTTACTCAGTTAGTTAGTTACTTAGTTAATTAGTTAGTAACTTAGTTAGTTAGTTAGTTAGTAACTTAGTTAGTTAGTTAGTTAGTTACTTAATTAGTTAGTTAGTTAGTTACTTAGTTAGTTGTTAGTTAGTTAGTTAGTTTGTTACTTTGTTACTTAGTTAGTTAGTTTGTTTGTTACTTAGTTAGTTAGTTAGTTAGTTACTCAGTTAGTTACTCAGTTAGTTAGTTACTTAGTTAGTTAGTAACTTAGTTAGTTAGTTAGTTAGTAACTTAGTTAGTTAGTTAGTTAGTTACTTAATTAGTTAGTTAGTTAGTTACTTAGTTAGTTGTTAGTTGTTAGTTAGTTAGTTAGTTAGTTTGTTACTTAGTTACTTAGTTAGTTAGTTTGTTTGTTTGTTACTTTGTTAGTTAGTTAGTTACTCAGTTAGTTAGTTACTCAGTTAGTTAGTTAGTTAGTTAGTAACTAAGTTAGTTAGTTAGTTAGTAACTTAGTTAGTTAGTTAGTTAGTTACTTAATTAGTTAGTTAGTTAGTTACTTAGTTAGTTGTTAGTTAGTTAGTTAGTTTGTTACTTAGTTAGTTTGTTTGTTTGTTACTTTGTTAGTTAGTTAGTTAGTTAGTTAGTTAGTTACTTAGTTAGTTAGTTACTTAGTTAGTTACTTAGTTAGATAGTTAATTAGTTAGTTAGTTAGTTAGTTAGTTAGTTACTTAGGTATGTAGTTAGTTACGTAGTTAGTTTGTTGTTAGTCAGTTAGTTAGTTGTTAGTTAGTCGACATATTATCCTCATTACACCTCGAACCATTCAGTCCATAAGTGCTCGGATCCCCTCCTCAGCAAATCCCGCAGCGTGTAGCGGCTCACGACACCAGTTCTGTGTTGGTTTATTACTCTTCTTTGGCTTCCTGCTTAGTGTTCTTGTTTGGCCACGCCTCTTTTAATATGCTGTTCTCGCAGACTGACCATGGTTGTAGATTCTGTGACGAAACGCCTACAGATCGTCAGATCTCTGCATAATAGCCCTTTGAAGGGAGTGCGAGGCGTTGGTCTCCCTTGAAATTAATATCAATTAATAGGGGATTTCCCTAGAAACGTAGTGCGGGGCGGAGCTATTCTAGTTATTTATAGAAAAATCTAGAATGTTCCCTCAAGTGCGTACGTGGGAAAGAGCTCTAAGTTCACGAGTGCTTCAGGCAGCACGGGTTGGTGGAACTTATCGCGACTCTGGTTTTCTTCATGAATCATGAAAGTCACGCGGCCCGGGTAGGCGAGTGGAAGGCGCACTGACTTTGTCGTGGTCAGTCGCCCACCAAATCTCAGCGTGAACAGATCGCAGCCAACAGGCTGATGTAATTTTGATGTCTATATTCGCGGCCAGTGCGGACATCTGCAGTCAAGGTTGTGATTCTTCAATCACAGGTTAGTTGAATACTTATTCTATTATTTTACTGTTGTCGTGATGCGTTGCTGAGTTCCCGGAATGAATTAATTGCCGTCGCAAAATTGAGTTGTCGCGTAGAGTTATCCGTTACAGTTGGCGGTTTGCATATTTAAGTAGGCTTTATCGATCAGCAATGTAATATGTTACCTGACGGAACAAGCCGTATTCCACAGCGAGTGGTGTGTAAATAAAATAGGCCGAACGATGTGCTTTACAGTGTGTAGCAGTTACTGGTTTGTTTTATTAATTACGCAGGCAAGGCAACAGTTTGTCAGTCATTACATCAACATGCATGACGCTGTAAATGATAAGGTAGAGCTCATTATTAGAGATGTTGAATGTGCTTCGTGACATTAGAATTGTAACTTAATTGTTCTATCAGTGGTGGTGATTTTTCGAGGAATAGAGGTGAGATCAGCAGTGGTGTATTTGCTGTGTGCAGATAGCCGTGTTATTCCGCGTAAGCCGAATGGTGTTGCATCGGTAGGATAACAGTAGATAGGAGGTATTCATGATACTATAGTTACTGCTTGTCATGTCCGTCCGCTATGATGACCGTGCATGTTCCATCTTACGTTTGTCTAGGCAGCGGGAGGTAGGCCGGTACCCCCAACCCGATAGGTAATAGGTCCGACCCAATGCGATCGTGCAGATCCGAAGAGTGAACATACCCGATCGAGGGTGATGCGGCACTCCGTAATTCGAGGCCGTGGTGTCTAGATAGATCGAGGTTTGAACCTAACCGTTTCTGTCTCTAATATTCTACTCTTCTGGAACCCTGACTCGGTTCATGGAGTACATGGAGTACTGCCGTGAAGTAGTAGTATATGAAGGGAATAACCCCCCCCCCCCCCCAAAAAAAAAAAAAAAAGGTGGAGTCAGAGTTTGGTAGTGGAGTCTGGAGGTTTGCTACATTGGATGACGTGACTTAAGTCGTCACGGGACAAGGTACACGGGACCCACAGTAGCTGTGGGAAAGTGTAATGGTGGATGGCCACCACAGCTGTGCTCGACCGGCACAGGTATGACTGACCTGAAAGATAGTCAGTGAATACAAGGGCAACTCAGGATCTGGGGCAGGGATCCCAGACCTGACACTATGGCTGTGATATGATTTTGTTATTTAAGTGTAACAAGTCATGAGTTCTCCTTGGTTAATGCTATAGTAATGAATTATCAAGAGTATAATTCATTATGGGCATATAGTTATTAATGTGTGTAATTGATCAGTCCATGGGTTAAGGGATTGATGAATTGATGAGTCGGTCAGGAAGGAGATGTCCGGCTGGACACCTTCTCGATAAAGTAATCCCTACACTGAAAGGAAAGTAAGTGTATATGTTGATTGATGATGGAAGATGAAACCGGATTGGACTGGCACCAGGCGAAGGATGCTTGACAGAGTCATACAGTCGACTCTGGTGCTAGGGGTTATTGGTAGCCCAGAAGTGTTACTTGACTGAACAGGTGTGCTATGGCTTTTTCTAATATCATTATGCCTATACATTATGATTCCTAGTATATCTATGATGTGATGATTTCATACTCATGTTGGTAGACATGAGGAATGTCTGAGAGGCAGGTGACCTAGTGGAGATGCTGGTAGTCTTTGTTGTAGTTGAGTACTCACACCAACCTCTCCGTGTTTCAGGATCTGTTATTACTATACAGAAGAAGATTCAAGAGCTTCACCATGAGCTCTATGGGCCCCACTCATTCCAGTGCCTATCCAGAAGTTGATTGAGGCCATACTGGGAGTGGTCGTCTGATTCTGCGAGTTCAATGTTGGAAGGAGCTGAGTGCTGAATAAGTCGGTAGGTCTAGGTTAGGACCTCCGTCAAGAGTCCGACGAGTGTCATCCGATCCTGAGAGGATCCAACACTGAAACGTCTGGTGATTCTAGCCAGTGAAGCACTGGTGACATTCAACCTCAGGGTAAACCTTGGTGATTGCAAGGTCAGGAACTTTCAAGTTGAGCAAAGTGATCATTGTTACCGGTCACCATGACCTGTGTTATATGCTTCTGGCCCGGCTGGGTTATGGGACACCATGTATCAAGTGATGCTTAAATAGTGTTTCTACATTGGTTACCTTTATGAAGCCAACATGTGGTCCAGTGACCTAGGACATTGATTACAACATTGGTGGGAACACCAGAGTGACATGTTTGTTAAGGTAGGGAGCTACCTCATGCCAATGTGATGAACTGTTGACAATGTTTGTTAAGGTAGGGAGCTACCTCATGCCATCGTGGTGAACTGTTGACAGTGTATGCTAGGTTGTGATTACTACCCATTGATCAGGGTAGTTACATGATACTGTGTGAAGATCTAGTTGTCCAAGGACATGGAAATAAGGTGAAGTGTTTAGTCACCTGATAGACTTTACCAGTGACATTGTGTGTTCGTGTGGAGCAACCGCTCATTTTGTAGGTGACATATCAGTGTGTGGGTCACTTATGAGATAGAAGTGTGACCAGGCTCTTGGGTATTTTGAGACGGTGCTACATGTACTTTTTCGGCAAGTGGGAGACCGCTAATGTTCTAGGGTCGGCCCAGACTTCATCAGGAGTGTGACGAGTGAAATAGTACGATAGCAAGGAAGGATCCTTGTTCTTCGGTGCAGTGTCAGTCAGGCAGTGGTACTGCGCTTGATCAGCCCGTGATTGGTTCTCTGTGGGAAGAGGGAACTTTGGAGAGGCAGCAGACCTTGGAGTTCCAGTCCACTGGAGGAGCCTGGGTGAGTCGCTACCACGACTGGACAACCGCACGAGCTATCGTCCGCCTCCATGATGATGAATACTCATCTGCATCTCTGATATTGTACATAGTTCTTCTAGTCTGGCTTTCAGCCATCCTTCTCTGTGTTGTGGTTGACGTAGTTCAGAATTAAATTTTTGTTCTCTTAGCTATGACTTTGTGCAGTGATATGACTGGTGTCTGGTCCGAGCCCCCTTGGGGTTTGGAACCCTAGGTGAGGGAGGGGAGGTTAAGCTGTCCCGGCTTGTGTGGGGCCTGGTAGATGTAGAGTGCTATTGAGGTGGTTGGAGCAAAGGCAGGGGATAGTATCTATCGTGGCAAACCAGTCCAAGCCCCGGCGGTCTTGTCACAGATTCCGAGTCATCGCGTGATTCTCGTATACGACTTACTTCTCGTAGAGCATTCAGAACGTCTGTCTGGTCCATGGCTCGACCGCCTTCCACAGTAGCCCTACATGCAAGCCTGTCAGCCTGCTCATTCCCTTGTACACCTGCTTGACCTGGCACGACGATGAAACTAAGCTTTGCCAGCCGAGACCGCTCCAGAGACAGCAACCACTCTCTTCAGGACCCATCCCATCTCTATCATCGTGAACATGCTCATTGAGTCACTAAAGACACATACCCGATTGAATGAATGTGTCTCAAGCCATGTTATTGCTTTACTAACTGCCATGACTTCCATAGTCAGGCTGCTTGTGGTCTAAACAAAAGCGCCAGACTCTTCCTTCACACTATTTCCTCCGGCCTGTGGCGTAAAGGCTCATGAACTTCTCACTCTTCCACGGACCGACCCATCCGTGTAAATGACAGCATCATCCTCTAACGAATTCTCGAATATCAGAGCCTGTACTTCCGCCTCCACAGCAGCTGGGTTTTCTTGTCTGCCTTTCCTGTCTAGTTGGATGCAAACTGAAAAGGATGTACATAACTCTGTTGGCATTTGTAGTCCACACCTCACCAGGTTCTAAGTCCTCAAGTGAACACACCTGCTGAAGAATGTCTTCGGCTTGACCCATCCACGACCTTCCCCTTTTTAACCTGCTGCCCGTTACCTTCTTAATCTCGCTTTGCAGTGGATGTTGTGTGTTTGCGTTGACTTTGAGATAGGCAGCGTGAATTGGCAAAATTTTATTCTGTCCCTCATGGTTGGAAAATCAAGAAGGTAGCCTGCATGCTGTATCTCTTTACATCCAAGAATAATTCGCATAGCTTCGTTCTGCATCCTTTCCATCGTTTCTATCTGCTTATGGCCGAGATTCAGGATCGCCATCGCATACTCAAAAACAGAAAGGACCAGATTCTCGTAAAGAAGACATAGATGGCGCTGCTCACAGTTTGCCGCCGCCATCACCTGCATCGCAGCCAAACCCCCGCTTGGCCCTTGGTATTACCTTGTCTACATGCTCAGTATAAGCTAGGCGTCGATCATATCATATCCCCAGGTAATTCATAGTCTGCGTTCTTTCCACCGTCTCTGAACCCAGATTTACAGTTGGCGTTGGGGTGTTAACAATATGGTTATTCAAAGAGAACCATGCCACTGTTGCCTTTGTTGGGTTACCCCAGCTTCAACACACCAAGTTCTTAAGCGATTAAGTTCGGTTTGTAGTTCACAGCAACTCTTATCTCTATCCTTGCCCTGACTATACACTAAAACATCGTCTGCATACGACAATGTCCTCCCCGGTCCTACGATTAGCTCGCTGGTGATTCTCACAGTGTAGGCGTTGAACAGTACCGGGGATAATGGTGACCCCTGTGGTAGGCCAGGATATATTGTTGTTGGTTCCGAAGTCCAACTGCCACACCTAAAGACTACTTTCCGTTGGAAGAGGGCTGTAGGGATCCAACTAGAGAGGAAAGGACTTATCTTGAGTTCATGAAGCTGACGCTTTAAAAATATCCAATAGTACTCTGCTGTACGCGTCCTCAAGATCATTCGCTGCAGCAAATGTTTCAATGCCTGAGTGAAAACCTACATAGACATCATGGGCAAAAACTTCTGCATAGGTCTAGGTAGGGTAGGTGGGAAAACACCTTGCCACTCTAGCTGGCGTGATATTTTCCTGGCAATTAATTTCTCCAGCATCTTGCCTATTGTATTCTGCATGGTTATAACTCGATATCCCTGCATTTTTGTGTGGTCTTTGCCAGGCTTCGGCAAGGGAATCAGATAGCTGTGTAACCAGTCCTCCTTGATGCTAGCACTCCTTACACTGTTGTTGTACATGTCTGCTAATTTCTCTAGCTCGTTGTCGGTACACATATTGATGTCGTCATATCTTATGCCATCTGGCTCTGGAGCGTTGTTTTTTGATCGTCGAAGCACAGCCTTGATTTCTAACACTGTCACTGTGTCTTCATCCGAAATGTTCTGGGCATTGCACCTATCAATTAACATGTTTATTATGAGTATAACTCCGGCGCCACCCATCATGGAACATGTTTATGATGAGTATATCTCCGGCACCACTTATCATGGAACATGTTTATGATGAGTATAACACAGGCGCTACTCATCATGGGACATGTTTTTGATGATGTACCTCATGATGTACCTCATGATATTGAACTTTAGACTAGGAATACGGTGTCTCGTAATTATTGCCATAAAACCTGCCATATTTCTTAGCATGGGCCTGGGTAAATTGAGTCAATTTTCAGTACAATGTTCATTTTACGAGACAATGTTGGATGCTCATTAGAATAGGGAATAAATAGCACGCTAGCTGTGTGAGCATGTCAGTGAGTCCGTTCCTCTACCCGAGGGAGGTCAACAGTCGCCGAGAAAAATAACCTGAACTCTGAATTGACCGGATTTTGTAATCTGGATTACCGGATGTAGGTCAATGGCCAGCTTGTTGTCAGATCGTTCGTGTAAACATCAAACTATCTTACAATTCATTTTCAGATTTTTGAAGACGCGTGTGGGACTGACGCAGACAAGTTGGCTTTTTAGTAATCCTAACTGGCTTCATCGGCTCAGTGAGACAGGCCGATGACATCACAGAAAGCGGGTAATTTGTCATCGACAAATTCGACTTGAATTGACACACTTCATTATAAATCATAGTGCATTTATCTACACACACATTAACTACGTGATACTTGGCCAGATATCTACACGGGTGATCTTTCTTTTTAACGGTAATTAATGATATCCTAAATGTCCTTACGAGAACACTGTCCCATTTGACTTTACATCATCCACTATGGCACATGATGCACGTAAATTGAAGACAAATATATTCAATATAGGTTGATGTTTGTAAATATATCGACATTGTTTGATATACGTGAAGTGCCAGTTGTATATGTATATATGAGTGCATATGCGTATATATGGAAGGCTCCCTGGCCGAGAGTTATCAGCTTTCTCCGTTAACCCCGAATACTCTCGTGGTTGACGTGAGGGCACGAGAATTAGAAGTGGTTCGAGTCGCGCCAGTGACTTATGAGAGTATGGAGCCGGTCGCTCAGAAAGTCGTGGCGTGCTGATGAGCGTAATCTAGCCTAGGAATCAACATACAGCTGAAAGATGCTGGTGTTGACCGCAATATCATGAAACAGGATGGAAACGCGAAAAAAAAAACAACATGCATATGTATATATACATGTATATGTATATGATTACACACACACACACACACACACACACACACACACGCTTAAATTTCAATGTATTCGCAGTCGTATGAGGGCAGGCGTCGTCGTGCAGCAGCAATACTCCTTTTGAGAGAAGCCACAACCGTTTCGATCATATCGCGTGTTTTAATTTGGTCACTGGCATGTCACAGAGAAATCACATTTTCACCCCTCTCTTGGAAATTCGCCAATATATCGCCCTTGATATCCCAAAAGATGGTCAACATAACTCTCCCACCGAATTCCTGTTTCTTGAATTTTGTATTAACCGGAGACAGCAGGGGGTTTTTAAAAAATTGTATACCCATTCATGCACCATACCCCAACTCAAACATCTGTCTCCTTAATGAACAAGCATTCTTTTGTAGATTTAACAAGAGTTTCACACCTGTCAACGGCGATAATAATAATAATAATAATAATAATAATAATAATAATAATAATAATAATAATAATGAATACCACCTCCTTGTTCTTCCACGGTTCAAATCGATAGTGCATCAGCAATTTTGTATCGTTTGCGCAAATCTCTCAATCCTCACGGATATTGCTAAAGAACCAGCTTGTGTCCCGACTAAAAGATGGTGTATTGTCCATACTCTACCATGCACTTAATAATAACATTCCTATACTTAATGATATGGAATAGAAGAAAAAGCAGCGGCTGCAGCAGGATATAACAATATGAATTTAAAACAAATAGGTATATTTAGCTCCTGCGAGAAGAAACGTATTAAACACAAACACGTTGCACATACCTTACAAGAGATCCATCATATACCGGAATACAGGTGAAAATCCAAAATCAGAAATAATCAATAAATATATAAAATGAATAATAAAATAAAATATACACAAAAGAGAACAATGTGACACACAGGACGGCCGATATTTCGATTCTCAGAGTCTTTGTCAAGGACAGGACAACACAGATAAATAAAACAACGAAATACAAAAAACAAAAAGCACAACTACTCGGTTCCCATGCGGGAGCAGAAAGGCGTCTTTGCCAGTTGCGAAGGCACTCTTTGGCTGCAGAGTTTAAGTATAGTTGGTTGTAACTAACGATGACTGCCTGAAACAGGCTAATGAAACTAGAACATTATATACAACAATAAGACAGAGACAATCATCTTTCTTCGGTCACGTGATGAGAAGAGAGGCATTGGAGAACATCGTAACAACTGGAAAGATCGAGGGGAAGAGAGGCAGAGGCAGACCAAGAGAAATGATGCTGGATGGATTGAGACGGTGGCATGGAGGAATAACATCAGCAGAGTTGATCCAGAACACCAAAGACCGAGATCTGTGGAGAGCCATGAACGCCTACGCCAGCTGGCACGGCACTTGATGATGATGATGATGATGATGATGATGATGATGATGGTTGCCAGATAGGATTTAGGTCGCCAGAATTATGCGAACAGTCTGATATAAAAATATAGGGGTGTGGAGACAGTTAGGTACAAGTACCTCAGAAATCAGACTGTGTTCGATTGATGGCGAAGAACTCTTGTAATAAAGAAAGCTAATCCACACGAAAAATAAGTCCCGCGCACTAGAAGTTGTAGCAAGTGTACGGATTGTGCTTGACTTAAAACTAGCTAGGGAGAACACAAAATAACAATAAAAACAACAGCCGATTGTTCCCTCCAAGGATAAACACAATTTTCAGATGCAGTTTGGTGTCAGTGCCCTGGCCCGGAGGATATTCTCCGCTTCCGCGGGAAAACTTTGCTCTAAAATTGTGAAAGTACACAACGACCGGAGCACGTCTTCAGTGAACGAAATAACCAACTTTCATCGTCGGTCGATATTCATTGCATTAATACAACTCTCCACTTGAAAATAAATTAGGATTTCTACTGGGAATCGAAGAAATACATCAATTAATGGCTGGGAAATTGATGTCGGTGTCAGACGTTTAGGGTGTTGATACTGATACTGTCTGCATGAGATATCCATGCCTTCTTTCATTCCTCAATTCGTAAGACAGTTTTCCGTCTGTTTGTGGGTCTATCTATCTTTTTGAATGTCTATCCTTCCATCCATCCGTCCGTCCGTCTGTTAGTCCGTTCTTTCCATTCTTACATCCACCCACCCATCCACTGTCCATCCATTCGCATATCCGTCTGTCCGTCCTTCCATGCATCTTTGCATGTATGAAAGCATGCATTCATCCACATATTCTTCCGTTCAACTATCCATTCATCTATAGTCCCTGCACCCACTCTCCCACTCATAAATCTGTCTAGGCACCCACTAATCCATCTGTCCATTGACCCAATCATCCATCCGTCCATTGACCCACTTATCCATCCATCCATTGACCCACTCATCCATTCGTCCATCGACCCACATATCTATCCAGCGATCCACCCAACCATTCATCTATGCATACATACATTCACCCGTCTGCCCCCCCCCCGCCACATCCATCCTTACATCCATTCTTACATCCATCCATCCACCCTTCCATCCATTTACACATCCGCCCGTCCGTCCTTCCATGCATCCTTGCATGTATGCATTCATCCATCTATACATTCTTCCATCCATCCACTCATTCATCCATATTTAATTCACCCATTCACCTGTTTGTAAATCCGTCAATTCACCCATCTATTGACCCACTCATCCATCGGCCAAATACAGTCCGTTCGTTCGTTCGTTCGTTCATTGACCCACTCATCCATATGTACTCATTAATCCATGCATCCACTCATCAATCCATTGACTCAGTCATCCATCCACTGACACATTTATCCATCCTTTCGACCATTCATCCATCCAATCCTAGACCCACTCATTCATTCAGCATTGATCCACTCATCCATCCATTGATCCACTCATCTATCCATTCGCCCACTCATCCACCCATTTACCCACTCATCCAATCATTTACACACTCATTCACCCATTTACCCACTCACAAACCCATTTACCAACTCATCCATCCATTGACCCACTCATTCATTCATTCGCCCACTTATCCACAAATTTACAGACCCATTCACCGATTTACCCACTCATCCATCCATTTACGTACTGTAGCAGAATGTATTAGTTAGGTGTGCAAAGCTACAGCACGCTTGAGCATCAGGATGGAATGAGAGGAAGGATGCTCAAGTCGTGACGTGGCTTGTTGTTGGGTTGGTCAGTAAACACCTAGGACTAGAGAAGAGAAGTCGCCATCAGGATTGAATTGTATTCAGATTTTGTAGTGGCCATCAAATTCAAATAAAGCTTGATTTATATTCACCCAGCAGAACTTGTTAGTCCTCTCTGTGTGCGCATTGTTACAGGAGGATGAAATGGTGCCGCAGATCAGCACCTCGATTTTTGGATAATGCCGTGGCCACAATGCGAAGTATGGAAACCGGCCTGCCATAGCGGACTTCTATGAGATTGTTACCACCCTACTGAGAAAAGAAAAATATGAATAACCAACAGGTTTTCTCTGGGTCCTTCAAAACAAAAGTCTAAGACCGGACGATTTTTTTGGAAGTCAAAAGTTTGAAGCAATTTTCGGACTAACCAAATTAAAATCAAGATATTGAGATGGAACCATCTACATAACATTGTTACCAGTGGAGGGAAGCTGTTCCACATTTTTGCCACCTGAGTCGAAGTAATTTTCATCAAAATTTGCCAGGACGCTCGATTTGTCATCTGTTCCAGCCGTTTGTTAACCTTACGTTTGAAGGTCAGTCAGACCCATGCTAAGATTGTCCAGGTTCAGGAGCAAAGAAATTTCAAAACGAATATAAACAACTTGAGTCCAATGGAAACGTTGTTCTGAGAGAGCGGTCACCTTCTTTGTATCAAGACTACCTAGAGTGAACTCAAAGCCATTATGTTCACTGAACCGTGACCTTGGCTGCCTGAAGAATCAAGCCAATTGCTCCTTTGGTTGGAAAGTAAGAAAAATTTTCACTCGTGTTTGCTCTAATAAATCGGGAATGTTTTTCAACAAAGGCGATATCGTTAGGGAACCCTCGGAGGTGGTTGGGCAAACTGGGTTGCCGACCTGCTGAAGAGGGGACCCAAAGTCAAATCGCTTTATTGAGCTAGACCAGTTTTCAAGACGTCGCTTAGATGTGCCCTGTTATCGGGTGAAGAGAAGGCGGAAGTCTGGTAGGGGCCCAACCAGGGGCTGAAGGTACTGAAACTTGAGACGTTGGAAGAAGAAGCTCACCGAAATTACGTGGTCGTTTGGATGATTTCAACAAATACAAACTCCTAACGATTGGGTTCTACCTGGCAAGAAAATTTTCAGCGGACATAGGTGAATCCATATTTCTTGGATCAAGAGCAGAAATAATGGTAATTAGTTAAACTTTAAATGTCATTTTAGATACTATTGACTGATTGAACAATTATTATTAGGAATTCTGTAAGTTAAATACGATCATATCTTTAAATTAGGTTGTTATAAATGTGAATTTGATTGTATAAGTGTATAGTAAAATATTTCAGCATGGCAGAAGAACAAGGTTCACTGACACAAGTTTTGACGGGGGTAGGGTCGGTAATAAGTAAACTCAACACAGTAATGAAACAACAAGGAATGGCAGCTGAAATTGTTAAATTTAGCGGACAGGCGAAAGATTTTAAGAAGTGGGTAACTTCAATAGAGAAATATGCATATTTGGTGTCAGCATCAGATGAAGAGAAAATGAAACTTGCTTATCAGGCAGCAACAGAACCGGTCTCTGATCATATCAGAAGGAAATTAGAGGCTAGGGTGGATGAGACATGGGAGCAGTTCAAGGACGACCTGGCCCATAAGTACGCAGAAATAACAGACCCACAACATGCGTTTTCGGTGTTAAGACAGTCCAAACAAAACACTGGAGAAACGGTACAATTGTTCAGCGATAGGTTGATTAACCTGGCTGAAGAAGCATTCTTAGGACAGAACGTGCGAGGAGAAGAGGTGGAGAGGATGTTGGTCGGGATTTTTGTAGATGGTATAAAATCAGATGGACTGAAATTTAAGCTGATGAGGGAAAACCCTGAGAGGTTATCACAAGCTGTAGATATAGCGGTACAAGAGGAAAATTTGAGACGTAGATTCAGATTGAGAGTAGGACGAGAAATAGGAACTAGTCGAGAAGACAGGATTGAGGAGCCTATGGAGATAGGACAAACAAGGTTCGGATGGAATAGGAGAGGAGGTATACACACATTACAAGGTAGTGATAGAAATGCCTATAATGGAAGAAGACAAATTAGAAATCCTACAAATGAGACGGTAAGTAACACAAATAACACAAATATAGTCTGCTGGTTTTGTGGTCAACGGGGGCACATTTTTCGCTTTTGTGGTAACAGGCGTGTCCAGTCGAATACACAAAGTAGAAATGGCAATAGCAGATTAAATAGGGATGTGGAAGATAGACACAGAAGTTGTACAAGTACAAGAACGCAGGAAAACCGGCGCCCTACCTATTAAATAGGACCGGTAGTAGGAGGGAAAATAACAAGGTCCCAAGATTTAAAGAATATTTTAATAACAGGTATAATAGGACGAGTAGAGAATACTTTCAACTAGATGAAATCAAACAGTTTACAGAAAATAAAACAGATCCCAGCTCATGTATAATAGAAATAGGAAAATATAGAGTTCGTACATTAATTGATTCAGGAGCTCAGGTTAGTGTAATCAAAGAAAGTTTTTTATATAAAATAATGAGAAATTGCAGAATATTTAGGAGTCATAATAATCTTCACTCTGTTACAGGACAAAATTTACAAGTAATTGGACAAACAATAATGAATTTTAAATTAGGAGGGATCAACGTAAGACATCTTTTTCATGTAGTGAAAGATTTAAATAGAAATATGCTTATAGGAAGAGATTTTTTAACAAAGAATGGTGTAAGACTTTTTTTTGATTTACACAAATTAAAATTCAAAGACGTATATATAGATTTAGAAGAAGACATGCACATTTCATCACTGGTTAGAGTTAAAATGTCTACGACGTTAAAACCACAGACGGTTAATTTGATACAAGCAAAGGTAAAAAGAAATCCGTATTATGTAGTGGGACATACAGTTAGAATCACTGAATTGCAAAGGGAGGTAATTGATGAGCCTGGTCTAGAAGTCCCGGATGGAATAATATCATTAGATAAACACTTAACTTTTCCAGTAATGATTATTAACAACACGGGTAGAGAAATTAAATTATACAGAGGATGTGTAATAGCCAAAGTAGAACATAACATTAATGACATATTAGCAACAGATAGAGTAGAAATGCAGGGAACAAATTATTCAGAAACTCCTAGTGAAAGAATTAATAACAGACGCGGACGCGAAAGAAAAGGAAACGTGCAGAAGGATGAATTGATCCATCCATTCAGAAGAAATATAGCCCAAATACATTCACTAGACAAAATGACAAGAGAACAAGAATTGTTGGCACAGTTAAAAACTCCACCAGAAAATAAGAAAGTATTAGAACAACTTATAAAAGAAAATCAGGATGTATTTGCAATTAATGATTTAGAATTGGGAAGGACAAAAACAGTTACAATGGAAATAGATACGGGAGATCATCCACCAATTAGTTTAAAACCGTATAGAACTCCCTTAAGGAATAGAGAAATTGTTGAAAAGGCAATAGAAGATATGTTGAAAGCAGGAATAATAACAAGATCGAAGTCGGAATGGTCATCTCCGATTGTAATCGTGACCAAGGCTGACGGTTCACATCGATTCTGCTGCGACTACAGGGCGTTGAACAAAATCACTAAGAATGTAGCGTACCCATTGCCGGTGATTGATGATATTTTGGGTTTACTTAATGGCTCTACATTCTTCACGACACTAGACGCAAGATCAGGATTCTGGTGTATCCCGATGTCAGAGGATGCTCAGAAGAAAAGTGCATTCTGTACTCATATGGGTTCTTACGAATTCTTACGAATGCCTTTTGGGGTTCGAACAGCGCCATCTCACTACATGTTATTAATTAATCAAGTATTAGAGGGTATGCAAAAGTTTGCATTGGCATACATAGATGACATTCTAATTTATACAGCAGGAGATGTAGATGATCACTTAAAACATGTAAAATTAGTATTCGACAGACTAAGAATACATGATGTCAAACTAAAGCTTAGTAAATGTGAATTTTTACAAACAGAAACAAAATATTTGGGGTATATTATTAATAGAGACGGAATTAAACCAGATCATGACAAGATAAAAGTTATTAAGGAGTTACCTCCTCCAACTAACGTAAAAGAAGTTCGTGCCTTTATTGGAACCTGTGGGTATTATAGGCGTTTCATTCCAGGGTTCTCAAAAATAGCAGAGCCTATTACTAACTTAACTGGCAAATATGCTAGATTTAAGTGGGATGATGAATGTCAAAAAGCGTTCGAGTTTTTAAAAAATAGTTTAACAATAGTGCCACTATTGACACATCCAGATTTGAATAAACAGCTAATACTATATACAGATGCTTCAGATAATGCTATAGGAGCGTGTTTGGTTCAACCATACGAAGGAAAAGAATCTGGAATACCAGGGGTTAAAAATGAAAGGCCAATGTATTTCTTGTCTCATAAACTTAGCAGGTCTCAGCGCAAATGGTCTACTATCGAGAAAGAGGCTTATGCTATTCATTATGCTCTTCAGAAACTTAACTACTATCTACATAACGCAAATTTTATTATTAGAACTGACCACATGCCTTTAAAATCTTTGTTAGAAGCTCCAGTGCAGAACAGGAAAATACAGACATGGGCATTGAATCTACAGGGATACAATACAAGAATAGAATACATACCAGGTAGGATTAACACATGCGCTGATTTATTGTCTAGAATCCCGTATCCACAGTCATCAGGAAACACGGAAGACGAAGGTGAACCGGAGATAGACGACCGAAACTGGCAAGTAAATATACTAGATTCTGCCATAATAAATAGAGAAGATTTTGAGAGTTTACCGTCGGATCAAGAGTCTGAACTTAGAGCAGAAGACCCACATTTAGTACAATTTAATATGAAAGAAGAACAAGAATTAGATCCAAAAATCTTAGAAATAAAACAGAAATTAAAAGAAACGGATGAGAATAAGTATAAGAAGAATTATTTAGTTTTGCAAGAGGATGAACAATTATATTACATGAGTGAAAGAAACGAACAGCTAAGGAAATATATTCCAAAACATTTAGAAAGTGAAGTTTTAAAAGCATATCATGATAAGAATGGTCATCTAGGTCGTGATAAATTAGTGAAAGCACTCATGAATAAATATTATTGGCCAAATTTATTTAAAACTGCTTGTAAATATGTCGATACGTGTGAAAGATGCAGATTAAGGAATATGAAAACAATTAAGTGTCCTTTACAGGATACAGATATTCCTGAGTTTCCTATGCAAAAGGTTAGTTTAGATATATCAGGTCCTCACCCTAGAACATTATCGGGGAATGTATATCTAATTCATATAGTGGACGTCTACAGTCTTTGGCCGGAAATATATGCAATTCCAGACAAGAGCGCAGATACTATCATTAATATCTTTTTACAAGAATTTATACCAAGGTTTAGTTGCCCACAGATTGTACTTACGGATAATGGTAAAGAATTTGTGAATAAGAAATTTGAAAAGTTATTAAAAGATTTGAATATAAAACATATAAAAACATCATACTATAGACCTTCTTCAAATGCTAAGAACGAAAGACAACATAGGACATTGTACGATGTTATAGCAAAGATTGTCGATGAACATGAAAAAGATTGGGATCTATTCCTAGGACCTGCGCTTAGCGCTATACGCACAAATCAAAATGAGAGCACGGGGTTTTCACCATTTTATTTAATACACGGGAGAGAGCCAATACTACCTATAGATAATCTGTTAAAACCAAGACGCAAATACTTAGGGGAAGACTTTCAAGAGGTCATCATACAGGAAATGCATAAAGCACACGTAAGATTAAAGAATAATATAATTAAAGCTAGAGAAAGACAGAAAAAGTACAGAAACGTGAATACAAAATTACAGGAATTTAAAGTAGGTGATAGAGTTTATTACAAGAAGCATAGAAGGAACTCTAAATTTGATGCTCGTTGGGTTCCAGGTTATTACATTTTAGAAAAGCTAGGAAATGTATCGTACAGTATAAAGAACCAGATCACGGGACATGTGGCAAGGGCACACGTAGAGCACTTAAGAAGAGATGAGGATGAGAAGGGAAACAATAATTATAATAATAATTGTTATTCAGACACCGTATACTTAGATGAACAAGTCACCAGAAGAGCTACAATAACCCCAGGTTTTGGAAAAGATCCAGCACAAAGTCAGTTAATAACAACTCCAGTTTGTGATGATACTCAAGAACAGACAATACCGAAAACGATAGAAGACAATAATATGAATGAGGGTCATTATGATAGTATAGAATCTATGGAAGAAGAGATAGGTGCTCCATTTAAGAATACTAGACAAGCAACGAAAAGGAGAATAGAAAGACAGAGAGAAAGAGAAGTGAAAAGACAAAGGAGAATCAGAGATTATTCATCAAGCGGCGAAGATATGCCTCTACTAGAAAGGACGTTAAGAAATAATGATAGACAAATTAGATGGGATATAGAAAAGAAAAGATTGGCAGCTGCTAGTAATAGACAGACAGATGAAGAAGAAATGGATGAAAATTCGGAATCAAATAGTAGTATGAAAGATACAGTATACGAAGAAGAAGATATTGATGTGGAGATAGCACTTATTCAAAGAAACTTGGAGTTATTGAAGAAGTGGAAACGTAGGAGGTAAATGGATAGAATATACTGCAGATAGCAAGATATAAGTTTCATGATTTAAAAAGGAAAGAGATACGTGATGAAGTATATAACACAGTGGACATATTTAGGTATTAAGATAACTAGTATGGATGTAAATTCGAGTGAAACATGTTATTTTTTTCTGTAATTTAATTGCCGATTGATTTTATGTTTTGACTTCTTGAGTTTTCTTAGATAGATAAATAAGTTATTGTTAGTCCGTAAAAGAGACTAACAATAAGATAGGATGTATGTTATATTATTTTAAAATATGTTTTTCCTTGAATGAGTTGATATCTTTATTTAATATGAGGGGAAACATAAACATGTATAAAAAAACTTGGGGGGGGGGGGGGGGTATGATGTCCTGTTGTTATTTTATTTCGCTTAACTCATAATTTAAGTGAAATGTCTTGTGTGTGTTAAATAAGAATTATTTGTTTACAAATGTATTGGTTAAGTTAAGTTTAAATTATAAACAGTTATGGTTTTGTCCAGTACACGGGACTTTATATAGTACCCTTCGTTCAGAAAATAGTAATAAACTACTGAGGACTAGTAGAGAGACACATTATCTTGGTGAATAAAATGTTCATGGGTATATTCTGTTGCTGTGATAATCAGCATGAAGAGGTTGATGTGGCTATGAAATATTAGAAACATATGCTGGGGATGGCTATGGGAAAGTTAAAATAGGAGCTGTACCAAAGTCAGCATTATTTGAAGATATATGGATTGGAGATCATATTATGAGTAACGATATGATAGTTGGTTAATAGAGAATAGATAAAGAGGGGGCTGTGAATGGCAGCATATAGGCTTGGGTATATGGAATAGATAAACAAGGAAGCTTATCATGGGATGTGAGGGGGCAAGATATAGGAGCTGTGAAAAAACAGCGTTAATTAATTTAAAATGTTCATGGAATATGAACATTGGTTCGTGGTTGGAGGTGAGATAAGTGAAATATAGACAAGGTTGTGGATGGCAATATAAATGTTGAGTATATATATGTTGAGAAAACTTAGATCAACTTAATTTATAGTGAACAGATATGTATTTCATAAGATATATTTTAAAAAGAAAAAACTTTCTACAAAAGTTTTTTCGTGGGTAAGAGAGGTAAATGTGATTGTGTTGACTATTCATTCCTTATACTTTTCATAAACTGGGTGCGCACCCCTTCTTTACTTTTTCTAACTACATTTTTTTCTGTCTATCCTGTGTTGTGAAAGAGTGAGAAATTTCATAATGTCAAGTGTACGATAACGATTGATACGAGATGTTCTTATGATATATATATTTTTTAAAGAAACTTGAAGAACCAAGAACGAAGAAGAAGTTCATAGCGGGTTGCTATATGACTGGGGGAAGAGTTACAAATAAAATGAAATATTGACTCAAAATAGAGATAGTTTGGGGCGGATTAGAGAAATTGTGGGAGGTAAGGAGAGAAGGTGTAGGATAGAGGGATTAGGAGTAAAGACTTTTTGAAAGAAAAAAAGTCTTTTCAAAACATAGGAAGGTGTAGCAGAATGTATTAGTTAGGTGTGCAAAGCTACAGCACGCTTGAGCATCAGGATGGAATGAGAGGAAGGATGCTCAAGTCGTGACGTGGCTTGTTGTTGGGTTGGTCAGTAAACACCTAGGACTAGAGAAGAGAAGTCGCCATCAGGATTGAATTGTATTCAGATTTTGTAGTGGCCATCAAATTCAAATAAAGCTTGATTTATATTCACCCAGCAGAACTTGTTAGTCCTCTCTGTGTGCGCATTGTTACAGTACTCATCCATCCATTCGCCCATTCATCCACCCGTCCAAGCATCAGTTCTTCCATCCGTTTACCCACCCACCCATCCGACCACAGATCCACCATCCACGCATCCATCCACATACATATCCACACACTATCCAGACACATATCCACACACCCAACCATGTTTAACCGGTCAGTATTTCAACTCCAAGTGGTATTGACCAGAAACGACATCCGTAAAGACCGGACCAAGTTATGTTCCCTGTACAACTGATCACATTTGAAACTTAACGATTCTACAAGTAATCAAATATTTCATTCTTGCAGTCAGCCCAATTTGGTGAAATAACAGTTCTTAAGGCGTTAGTGGACTTTCCTTACCGAGAGGGTTGCACGTCTATTAGATTATCTCCGACTTCCACAATTGCATTTGAGTTTCACCCACACTAAAATTCGTAGAATTTGTAATTTTTGTCAATTTTATTCAAAGGCAATAGGCAATCATGACAATTTAGTTATTGATATTAATGTTTGTTGTTGTTCTTCTGGCTGAGAGAGTTGGGGTCTATTAAATTATCTCCGACTTCACAATTGTGTTTTATCGTTAATCTTACTAAAGTCGTTAGTATTTACAATTTATGTATTTAAAAAAAAAAAGTAATGGATATCATGACATTTTAGTTATTGGTATTAATATTTGTTGTTGTTTTTCTTACTATTCTTCTCCTTCGCCTACTCCCCTTCCTGTCCTCCAACCCTTTCTCCTCCGCCTCCTCCACTCCTCCTTCTCCGCCTCCGCCTAATCCTCCTCCTACCCCAGCTCCTATTCCTCCTCTTTCCTCTCCTCCTAGTCCCCCCTCCTCCTCCTCCTACCCCCCTCCTACCCCCCTCCTCCTCCTCCTCCTCCTCCTCCTTTCTCTTCTTCTTCTTCTTCTTCTTCTTCTTCTTCTTCTTCTTCTTCTTCTTCTTCTTCTTCTTCTTCTTCTTCTTCTTCTTCTTCTTCTTCTTCTTCTTCTTCTTCTTCTTCTTCTTCTTCTTCTTCTTCTTCTGCGTATTATTCTTATGCATATTATTCTGCTTCCACTGCTTGTCGCCCTTATCCTCATCATCGTTATCGCCGCACTCCTCATCCTTTTCCCTATGCTTCCTTCTCGTCGTCCTTCTCCTTCTTCCGCCTTATCATAGTCTTATTCTGCTTCCCCTCCTTTTACCTTGTTGTAGTCTTCTTCTTCGACTTCGGTTCCTTATGCTTTTCCTCGCCTTCCTATTCCTTTCCTTACTCCTCCTCTTCTTCTTGTTCTGCTCCTTGTTTTCCTCCTTCTCTGGTCATTCTTTCCTTCGTATTCATTTCCATCTTCACTTCGCCTGTCACATAACATCAGTAAAAATAACCTTGTATATATGAAGACTTAACATTCACATTTGATGTATCGAATATATAAACTAGCCGTATTTATATATCAAAGTCATTAGCAGTCAACCCCAGAAGTTTTGGCTGTTTGATGTTTTAAAGTATCACTACATCTTGCATGTAGAACATATTTGAAACATTCTTTCTTCCGTTGATAACACCATTCTGTTTGGAATGCAAAGAATTGCTCCAGCAGATGACAGCCATTCGCTGCATATTGCTTTACGATGGACAGTTAAGAAAATTTTTTAATGACATCATGTACTTCATTTTCCAAATTTGTTCTACATACAAATTGTAGTGAGACTTTACAAACACCCTGTCTAAGTGCTTTAAAATCAAGTGGGACAGTGTTCTCGTAAGGACATTTAGGACATCATTAATTACTGTTAGAAAGAAAGATTACCCGTGTAAATATCTGGCCAAGTATTGCGTAGTTAATGTGTGTGTAGATAAATGCACTATGTTTATAATGAAATATGTCAATAGAAGTCGAATTTGTCGATGACCAATTACCCGCATTCTGTGATGTCATTGGTCTGTTTTGCTAAGCCGATGATGCCAGTCAGGATTACCACAAAGCCAACTCGTATATGTCAGTGACTCGTGTGTTTCTGAAATCTTAAGATTAATTGTAAGGTAGTTTGATGTTTACACGAAAGATCTGACTAGAAGCCGGTCAGTGACCTACATCCGGTGTTCCGGATTACGAAATCCGGTCAATGTTTGATTTTGCGAAAAAAAATGAGTTCATGTTATTTTTTCAGCGACTGTTGAACTCCTGCAGGTAGAGGACGGTCTCCCAGACACGCCCCTGCCGCTAGCAGGTTAGTTATTGTCTGTCCTCTGTGTGTGTATGCATGTAAAAATCTTCCATTGATAAGTATTGACAATGTTCTCATAAAGTGAAAATTTAACGGAAAATTGACTCAATTAACGCGCGCCCATGTTACGAAATGAGGCAGGTTTTATGGCAAGAATTACACGACGACGCATACCTGGCTTACAGTGAAGTGTCATGCCGTGTTGCATCATCAAAATGTGACCTGCCGAATGACGAAGGTGATTATGCTGTTTCATTTGTCCTTTGAGTTCTTGATAATATTAGAATGATGATTGACATTCTTGTCAGGCTATCAAACACACACACACACACACACACACACACACACACACACACACACACACACACACACACACACGTACACACATGCACACATGCACACATACACATACACACATTCAAAAAATGCACACACACATACATACCTACATAACTTCATACAGACAAACTGACTGATTGACAGACACATTCACACACGCACCCACACACACACTAATACATACATACATACACACACACATACATACATACATACATACATACATACATACATACATACATACATACATACATACATACATACATACATACATACATACATACATACATACATACATATACACATACATACATACATACATATACACATACATATATACATACATATACATGCATGGATACAATAATAATAATAATAATAATAATAATAATAATAATAATAATAATAATAATAATAATAATAATTGTTAGTCAACAAATGTTAGTGAGTTTAAAATTACCGTGGTAGACAATCGACATTACTGTGCGAACATGTGTATATTTCAGTTTGAAGGATTTATCTAATTAATTCACGTAAGTTGTGTGATTTCTGTAGTATGTACCTGACGAGATGCAGCGAAATATGCCAGGCAATAAATCGTGCAATCTATTGTTTGTGTCTTCGTTATTCAAATTCTTCACGGGAAAACATTGTTTTGAATAATAATAATAATATTAATAATAATAATAATAATAATAATAATAATAATAATAATAATAATAATAATAATAATAAGAAGAAGAAGAAGAAGAAGAAGAAGAAGAAGAAGGAGGAGGAGTAGGAGGAGGAGGGGAGGAAGAGGAGAAGGAGGAGGAAGAGGAGGAGGAGGAAGAGGAGGAGGAGGAGGAGGAGAAGAAGAAGAAGAAGAAGAAGAAGAAGAAGAAGAAGAAGAAGAAGAAGAAGAAGAAGAAGAAGAAGAAGAAGAAGAAGAAGAAGAAGAAGAAGAAGAAGAAGAAGAAGAAGAAGAAAAAGAAGAAGAAAAGAAGAAGAAGAAGAAGAAGAAGAAGAAGAAGAAGAAGAAGAAGAAGAAGAAGAAGAAGGGGGAGGAGGAGGAGGAGGCAGTTTATTGGAAGTGAAATTGCAAATAAGTATATAATGAGGAAGAGTTGAGGTAATAGAAGAAGCAGCAGACGGAGAATGATAGGAAAACGATCATGAATATACTGAAGTTGATGTTAACAGAAACAGTCAGTAGCGGATACACTAAACATTGATCGATCTTGTTTAGTCAGGCTTGCAATTAGATTCTACATGTGATTGACAATTGCCGCTACCACCATCCTTGTCGACGATTTCCTCCAGCGTGATTTCCTGGTTGACATTTTCAAGCCTGCCTGCATCCGGTCACTGTGCCCTCGTGTGGTAGATTGCACTGGCAGGTGCTTTCCCTTTTCGGCGAGTGAATGTAACCTAACTGAACTGGCTTGCTTTCATTAGTTGAGCCCTAATGTCTGTCAGCCTATCTTTTTTACTGGATCATCGTGGAGGATAAATTTTCTGAACTAAGGTCAAGGGAAATGACATTGCAGAGAAGTATTAAGTCTATAATGGAAAAAGAGAAACGGAAATTAGACTAAGCAGTTGTGGTTTTTGGGCAGGTTTGAGAAGAAATAAACTTTAAAAAAAACTTGATGACAATTGGCAAGATTGAGTTGAAAAGAACAATGAGAAGGTATAGAATTAAATATCTGGATGGCCTGGCCACATGACATGGTCGAGACAAGAACACAGAGCTGAGCCATGATTCTGGTGATTGAGTGACATGGCGAAGCATGCTTATTGGCAAGGCACATGATGATGATGATGAAGTCTTTTGGTCAATAGTGTAATAGTATATCATCATCATCATCATCATCACCATCACCAATATCATCATCATCATCATCATCATCATCATCATCATCATCATCATCATCATCATCATCATCATCATCATCAACAACATCATCATCATCATCATCATCAACATCACCACCATCATTATCATCATATAGCGGGTCCTTCTCCAGAACGTAGCTCTCATCACGACAAGCCTCTAGATCTCTGGCCAGCTCTCCCGCCACATACAACTTCATCCCCCAGCTATCTGCGATATCCGGAGACCATCTTCCTGCCACTCGACCGCTGCCTCCTCTCCACGGAACCAGGCCTCCCATCCCCTTCCCTCCCAGCTCCAGTGATGTTTACTATAGCCAAAGTATGTCAGTGTTCAAGACCTGACAGTCTCTATGAACCAGATGTGTTCCATGTCAGCAGTTGTCTTCTCTTGATCGACGATAATAACACAAACATATTGCGTGTCCTTTGCGGGACCTTTCCATAAACTTCAGGTTGATGTTAATGGCAATTAGACAGTTAGTAGTTTGCCATTACTTTCTGAAGTCCAACTCAATGCCGGTCTAGGGGTTGAACCGTAAGTGCACCGGAAGTGTAAGAACGATGACGACTGTCCTCTACGTATACAACAATATGATACCCCCTTCCCCCCCCCCCCCCCCCCCAAAAAAAAAAAATAAGGAGAGTTAAATCGGTCAGTTATATTTGAGAGTTAAATTAGCAGAGTCAAATTAGGAGAGTAAAATTATGATAGTTAAATCGATCAGTTATATTTGAGAAGAGTTAATTTAAAAAAAAAAAAAACACGTGTAAAAGGCATTCCGCATTGTACATAATTGTAGCAGTTGTTATCCCATATGGTTGGGTCTCTTTCAACCTGGCGGCCTGCCGAAAGCTTCGCTCCAGCGACGACCCACAGAAGTCTCTTGAGAAAATTGCACATGTGAACCTAACGAGGTAGGCTGGAATCGAACCCACAATCTTCGGATGACGAGGGGAATGGCATAACCAGCTTGGCCACGGAGATCCCTTGGAGAAGAGTTAAAATCCACGATATGCAATCCCCCAGCCTTGACCTTGACCTCGATCTTGATCTTGGTCAGCTGAGTTCACCATTTTTTTTGCACATCCCTTACAGGACGTTGCAGTCAACACCAGCATTTTCAGCTGCTGTTGATGTACTGGGCAAGATTACGCTCAGTAGTTTGCCATTGCTTTCTGAGCAACCAGCTCACATACCCCAGTAAGTTACCAACACGGCGAGAACCGCTACCGATTCTCGCGCAGGTTACGTTACTCACGAGAATATACGGGATTACGGAGAAAGACGTTAACCTCTAGGCCAGGGAGTTCACCGTGGTAACTTAAAATAACAAGGGCAATACAGACGCACATTAATCCCTAGCAACTGACAGCGGTGTCGAAAGACAGGTAAATGGAATGTAGGAACTGGCCCACCTTCATCCACATGGGAGGATGAGCAGGACATTCTGGCAAGCTCATATCAACGCTCGTTCAGAGAGGAAATGCAGGTCGCATGTTGTGGAGACCATGTTACTAGAGGCATTGAGATGGTGTGAAAAGTTGTATAACGTTGTAATCTTGTAGCGGTTTCCAGTTTGTAATACTGATTGGGTTCTCAGTCAGCGCTGTGGTAAAGGGGCTGCGAACACAACAGTAATCCCACAGGCCGCGTTCGAAACATAGCTGCAGATGATTTTACAGGTAGACAGCCTTGCGTTAGTTTCTTCATACACAGGTATTAGTGCCGGTCGCTCAGAAATCAATGGCAAGCTACTGAACGTAAATTTGACAAGAAATCAGGAACCGCCACAGAGAAATGTTGGGGTTAACTGCGACGTCCTGTAAAGAATATGCAACTAACTCCCAGGTCTACAAATGGGTACCTGGAAATGTATTGGAAAGTAAAGGCGGCGGACGCGATACCGGCCACTTCAGCCACTGAGTGCCGCTTGGTCTATTAGAAATGTGAGGGTAGTTGAATATGTCCACTGGGCATTGGGCGTGTGAGAGAGACTGTAACTTGCCACTTACTGAAAGAGTGTACGGGTGAGGACATTGTACAAGAAGATCAGGCTGCAGACAGTTGGACGTTTCCTTGTGTGCAATCGGTTAGGTTTGCAGTGAGGTCTAGTAGGTAGGCAAAATATGGGCCCGTTTGCTTGAAGATCGGGCTCTCAGCCATGAGAACAATCAAAGAGCAACGAGCTGTTGTGCGTTTGTTTTTTGTTTATTTGTGGGCAAAAGTACTGCCTGCAAAGGACATTCATAAGGAAATGCTTCCTGTTTATGCTGACAAATGTTTGTCCCGTAAAGCGGTGCATAGTGTGCTTCAATGCAATGGAAACATCCTTCTTCACCTTGTGTCCGAAAATTCAAGGTTATGCCATCAGCAGGGAAGCTTATGCTTCATGATGCAATTCGAAGAAAACGTCCAGGACTGCTGATTAGAGGAACGTTGCTTCTTCACGACAATGCCAGACCACATACGGCTCGATTAACTCAGAAGAAAATTAACCAACTAAGGTGGGAAGTTCTGGAACATCAACCTTACAGTCCCGACTTAGACTCTAGCGATGTCCACCTTTTTGGGCCACTGAAAACCCACTTTGGCGGGAGACATTTCGCGAATGATGCCTAAGTTGAATGTGAAGTGAAAACGTGGTTTAGAAAACATAGCACGCAGTTCTATGCAGCCGGTTTGGGAGGACTGATAAAACGATGGGATAAGTGCATTAATGTAGGCGGAAATTATATTGAGAAATATAGGGACAATCTATGTATAAAAATAAACTGATTTCAAGTAGTTATCATATTTATTTATTTTTCTACAGCCATTTGTGACTTCTTTATTGACTTTCATTCGTATATGCATACATACATACATATATGCATTATATATTTCGTTATTTTTTGTTGTTGTTGTTTTGTTTATTTCGTATCGAAGTTCCACCAATTACAAAGTTATCATATATTTCGTTGTCACAACTTTCTATCATCCTTTTCACGATATTTTCGAGAAATAAGTTAATCAGACAAGAGGGCACAATGCAACCCTGCCTGACTCCCATTCTACATCACACAAATCTTGCTGTATCATCACATATTCTCACGGCTGCTATTTGTTCACCGCAGAGTGCTGGTATTAGTTGTCTGAAGTGCAATGAGAAGCCCATTTCTGTACATATTTCCCATAGTTCTTCATGTTCTACATGTTCAAATGCGGTTGCTTTGTTGAAACACAAGAGTGCAGATCTATATTGCACTCTCTTCGTTGTTCTGTGATTGTCAAGAATGTGAATATAATGTAATCAGAATATGTCATCAAGTTCAATAGCATACAGCAACCGCGGGAGGTTAGCAAGACTGGGCATTCATTTACAAATATTGACAAACAGAATGATGTTAATTATTTTAATTATCAGTTTTCTTTTGTTTGGTTTGATAATTACTTTTGATGTTAGGCAAGGTTAAAGAGGACAGCGAGAGAGAGAGAGAGAGAGAGAGAGAGAGAGAGAGAGAGAGAGAGAGAGAGAGAGAGAGAGAGAGAGAGAGAGAGAGAGAGAGAGAGAGAGAGAGATCAGGAGGGAGAAGAAAGAGGTCGAGCAGGGACAGACAGAAGCAGCAAGAGACAGTACTGAGAGAGAAAAGGCACCCTTGGTGTACAGTCTCGTCTCGAAGGCTGGTCTTCTTCCCGGTCAAGACAAGTACTCCCAGCTTCAGGTTCTCTTCTCCGTCTGAAAGTGGGCTTGGATGTTCTGACCAGTGTGGGGTCCCTGGATGCCTTGAAGTGGGTGGAGTACTCTCCAGGATACCACAAAAGAGGGTCCGGGTTATAGGAAGGAGAGAGAGAGAGAGAGAGGCAGAGAGAGAGAGAGAGCAGGAGAAGAAATAGGTCAAGACAGGGACAGACAGAAGCAGCAAGAGACAGATACTGAGAGAAAAAGATAGAGCGTTGAAAATTAAGAGAAATGAAACGAGAGATGGAGAGAGAGAGAGAGAGAGAGAGAGAGAGAGAGAGAGAGAGAGAGAGAGAGAGAGAGAGAGAGGCAGAGAGAGAAATGGAGAGAAAAGGGGATAACTAGAAAGAGAGAACAAATAGTGACAGAGACAGACTGATAGAGACATGGAGAGAAAGAGACATGCAGTGTAAGAAAATGAGAGAAAACAGAAAAACATGAGAAAACACCAGAGAAAATGAAAGGAATACATAGAGACAACGAGAAAGCGATAGACACACACAAACAGAGAGAGAGACAGAGAGAGAGAGAGAGAGAGAGAGAGAGAGAGAGAGAGAGAGAAAGAGAGAGAGAGCGAAATAAGAAAAATAGATTAAGCGACAGACAGACAGACAGACAGACAGACGGACGGACAGACAGACAGACAGATTACATAGACATTTGTCTATGTTATCATACCAAAACAAAAGAACCAAAACATGGGTTGATATATTTCTGACACTCAAGATAGTAACCCATCACAACATGGGTTGATGGAGCTTCTACACTCATGATAGTAACCCATCACAACATGGGTTGATGGATCTTCTACACGCATGATAGTAACCCATCACAACATGGGTTGATGGATCTTCTACACGCATGATAGTAACCCATCACAACATGGGTTGATGGATCTATTACACGCATGATAGTAACCCATCACAACATGGGTTGATGGATCTTCTACACGCATGATAGTAACCCATCACAACATGGGATGTTGGATCTTCTACAGGCATGATAGTAACCCATCACAACATGGGTTGATGGAGCTTATACACTCATGATAGTAACCCATCACAACATGGGTTGATGGATCTATTACACGCATGATAGTAACCCATCACAACATGGGATGTTGGATCTGTTACACGCATGATAGTAACCCATCACAACATGGGATGTTGGATCTGTTACACGCATGATAGTAACCCATCACAACATGGGTTGATGGATCTTCTACAGGCATGATAGTAACCCATCACAACATGGGATGTTGGATCTGTTACACGCATGATAGTAACCCATCACAACATGGGTTGATGGATCTTCTACAGGCATGATAGTAACCCATCACAACATGGGATGTTGGATCTGTTACACGCATGATAGTAACCCATCACAACATGGGATGATGGATCTTCTACAGGCATGATTGTAACCCATCACAACATGGGTTGATGGATCTTCTACACGCATGATAGTAACCCATCACAACATGGGTTGATGGATCTTCTACAGGCATGATAGTAACCCATCACAACATGGGTTGATGGAGCTTATACACTCATGATAGTAACCCATCACAACATGGGATGTTGGATCTGTTACACGCATGATAGTAACCCATCATAACGTGTGTTGATGGATCTTCTACAGGCATGATAGTAACCCATCACAACATGGGATGTTGGATCTGTTACACGCATGATAGTAATCCATCACAACATGGGATGATGGATCTTCTACAGGCATGATAGTAACCCATCACAACATGGGTTGATGGATCTATTACACGCATGATTGTAACCCATCACACCATGGGTTGATGGATCTCTCGTAGCTATGAAGTTAACCTATCATAACGTGTGTTGATGGATCTTCTACACTCTTGAAGGTAACCCACTGTAACAAAGAGTGATGGATCTCGTACACCCAAGATATTTCCATGTATCTATTTTATCTTGGGTCTCATACACCCAAGCCATGTCCAGATACCCATTCCATCTTGGGTATCATACAACCAAGACATTTCCATGTACCCATTTGACCCTGGGTCTCATACACCCAAGCCATTTCTAGGTACCCATTTTACACTGGGTCTCATACACTCAAGCCATTTCCAGATAGCCATTCCATCTTGGGTATCATACAACCAAGAAATGTCTAGGTACCTATTTTACCCTGGGTCGACCTAGACGCTCACATCGATAGTAAAAGTCCGCCCCGGTGAGGGTCGAAGCCACGACCACCGGACCTCAAGAATGTGAACCACTAAACCATGGTCGACACAACTCACGACCATCGGGCCTCAAGGAGGTGGACCATTAAAACATGGTTGACACAACCCACGACCACCAGACCACAAAAAGGTGGACCATTAAAACATGGTTGACACAACCCACGACCACCAGACCACAAAAAGGTGGACCATTAAAACATGGTTGACACAACCCACGACCACCAGACCACAAAAAGGTGGACCACAAAAACATGGTTGACACCCACGACCACCGGACCTCAAGGAGGTGGACCACTAAAACATGACTGAAATACGTCACGACCACCGGACCGCAAGAAGTTGGACCACTAAAACATAACTGATGTAAGCCAGGACCGTAATAAGTTGGACCACTAAAACATGGTTGACATAAGCCACGACCACCGGACCACAAAAAAGTGGACCACTGAACCATGGTTGACACAACCAATGAAGGCATCCCATTAACACACAGATCTTCCATCAGCATTAAGCAAATACCAAGTGCCAGTGTGAACAAAAGCTGCAGTAAACAAAAATGTCAGACAGAGAATGCGGGCAAGCTGAGCTGTCATGATGTCTTAGCTGGAATCTGGCGCAAATTGCACAAGACGGACTCCCTGGGTTAACATTATTGAACCATCTCTCCAGGTTATAACTGGCAAGGATTGTCGTCTACCTAGCTAGTAAGACAATGCCCAGCGAGCATATGAGATAAATATGCATAATACCACGAATGGACAGAACAAATATTGAGACAGTCTTTGAGGAATAAGATGGACGCAGTAAATTTATTAGAGAAATTAGTCGTAAACAGAAAATATATTGAGAATGTCACGAGAATAAACATAGTTGTAAACTTAGAGGCACGTAGCAATGGTGGTGGGAAGAGAGCCGGAGACAATAAGGAGATTCAGTACTTGGTATAGTTGGGCTGGCAGACCATGATCATCACGCTGACCGACATGGCACGTGATGAGTATCTGTCTAGATTAAATGATGGTGATCTGTCCCAGCGTCTAGGTTCCTCCAGTCTTCCGTGTAAAGTCAGGACATGTTCACATGACGTTACTGGTATAGTGGCTACAATTCTAGCCCTGTGTGTGTATAGCCCAGTCAGTACTTGCTGACTGATGTGATTAATATCATATCAGCCGCCTTTACTTTCCCGGACATGTCTTGGTAACCATTTTAAGCTGGGTCCATCTAGTGAAACTGATCTCTCAAAAAAATATTTGCCTCAATTGAGATTCGATCATGTGACCATCAGGCAGGCACGCAAGCAGGCTTGCCTCAGTACTATCCATCCCCCACACAGAAGTCGGGAATATCATAATTCCTCAGGAAGATTGGACCAGGGAATTTTCGTGTTTTGAAAAACGAAATATCGATTTGCGAGTTAATCACAATGAACGCTACCCTAGTTTAAGAAACAAAAAGTTTTCAAATAGGGCATAACTTGCTCCTTAGTCAGTAAGCCAGAGTTGAACGGAGAGAGTTACACCGTATGTTCTCATCACTTTATCCCCTCTACTTATTTCTATTATTTACGTTACGCTGATGTCACAGAATGATAACGTAACTGGCCGTTACATTACCACAGATGGGACATACTGATGTGAAACAAGCTAGTGCAAGATGATTACATGTCATTCACAACATAGTAATCATTAATTATTCACGTGAACTCAACAACTTGCGTACACTCTAGGGTTGACCTATCCTGAGAAGACTTTCTTCGATAGCTGGACCTTCCAGTGCTTCTGCTGTAGCGCTGAGTCCTGCAAACATTCAACCCTTGCGGTGTCTCGTCTGGATGGTGATCGACTCGCCTGCAGCAACCTAGTTGGCTAACTGTATTAGTTTACTTAAGTGAAGAAAACCTCGTTACCACCGTCAGGAGAATCTCAGCACAGTACACTAACTCCTTAGCATCAGCCTGTATAAAATGGGTGTGTATAAACAATCATAACTGCTATATAAAAATGTTAGTTGCATATCCTTTACAGAACTTCACAGTCAACCCCATCATATTTTGACTGTTATAGCTTAGCCAGCTCCGTGGCGAAGAAGTAAGGACTCATAATCTCACATACTGCGTTCAACACACAGCTACGGGCGATTTGGCAGCAGACCGCCATACGTTGGTATTTACGAAATGGTATGGGTGACGGTCGTTCAGAAAGCAATGGCAAATTACTGAATGTAAACTTGCTCAAATTTTTGTCATTATCTGAGGAACTTTAATTACCCGAAGATCTGGATTTGGGTTATTAGTATATCATTAATTTTATATTTTACAAAACATATCACAGGTCCTGACATGAATGAGGTCATGGCGGGAGTCGTAATATCTAAAAATAAGCCACCTCGACACGCTACATTATCTTCCTCTATCGTGCCCTCGCTGTCAAAGGTATAAATGGGAAGAAAACATCAAAAGATGAATTGAAAGGAGGATCTGCATGGCCAGGGATAAGAAAATTGCCGTAGATCCACTTCAGTCGACCTTTGATGCCAAGATGGCCACTGTTATGAGACGAATCACGCAATGTATTCTACACGAACAGCTCACCAACCAGCCAAACAGCACCCACAACTATCTGTCACATTTTCTCTACACATTCTTAACTGCCTGATTTTTTAGCATTCCTTGTTTAACCATTATTTATTGCATTAATTTATTTTCCCTAAACAAAACCCAGTTACTTACTAAAATACACCCACTTTTACTATTCCCCATTTACTTCAAAGTCTCATGAAGTCTCCAAATAGCACGGCAATTTCTTTCCCTTGAAAAGAATCTGTCAAAATCAATTTAATTGCTCTCCATGAAATAATTTCAAAAGTCAAGTCTGTAAGGGGTTGTTTCGGCGGTACAGATGTGATTTATCGAGTGGGTATACCACAGCGTGCATTCTGATGGAGTGGCGTTGATTTAAATTTCCTCTTTGTCGAGTTTCTGTTGACAGAGGCCGAAGTCTGAGTCCGAAAATTGACTTCTAAGTAATGTGATTTAGAGTTCTTTTGAGTTCGTTATATCTTGCTTTCCTCTGTGTTCAGTTTCCGCGCTGTCTTTCTTTGCCTCTCTATACCTGTCTATCATTTCTGTATTGTTATGTCTATTTATTTCTCTTGTACTCTCTCTCTCTCTCTCTCTCTCTCTCTCTCTCTCTCTCTCTCTCTCTCTCTCTCTCTCTCTCTCTCTCTCTGTGTGTGTCTAGCTTCCTATTCTTCTCTGCACCATTCTGTTTCTCTTTCTTCTCCCTGTGACTGTCTCTCTAGCCCTTTATGCTTCTCCCTATGTCTCTCTATTCCTCTCGTTCTTCTCTATTTCTCAGTCTGTGTACTCTCTTTTTCTCACCCTTTCTTCCGATTTTCTTTCTCCTTCTCTAACCCTCAATGTGTATCTCTTCCTCTCTCGACCCGTTTCTCTACCCCTCTATCGCTGAGTTCCTCTCTATAAATTCACATTCTCCCATCGACGTGTGTATCCCATCCCTCTAGGATTTATCTCTGTCACTTTCTCTATCTCTCCCTTAGCTCTATCTATCTCTCTCTTTGCCTCCCTCCGGCTATTTAATCCTTTCTAACTCTTTATTTCTATATTTCACTTTGCCCACCTCAGACTCTTTCTGACTTTCTCTCTCTCTCTCTCTCTCTCTCTCTCTCTCTCTCTCTCTCTCTCTCTCTCTCTCTCTCTCTCTCTCTCTCTAACATACAGCTGACAGATGTTGGTGTTGACAGCTAAGTCTTGTAAAGGATATGCTAAATATATATATATATATATATATATATATATATATATATATATATATATATATATATATATATATATATATATATGTATATATATATATATATATATTTCTCTCTTTCTTCGTGTCTCTGTCTGTCTCTCTTTATTTCTCTCTCTCTCTCTCCCTCTCTCTCTCTCACTCTATTTGTCTCTCTCTGTCTGGGCCTGCATGCCCAATTTGTTACCCTTTGAAAATAAATATTGTTCGTTCGTTCGTTCGTACGTTCTGTCTGTCTCTCCCTATTTCTCTTAATTCCCCCTTAATAATAATAATAATAATAATAATAATAATAATAATAATAATAATAATAATAATAATAATAATAAAACCCGAGTATAACAGCCAATCCCCTTGTGGTAGACCAATATATTCCACATAGCTAATAACAATTGCCACACCATTCATTTATATTACTGAGTCGTATAGTATTGATTTTTGCATTTTCTCCATGCTTTTATAATGCATATCTTTTATATTGTTGCTGTTCTAAGTTAGCCTTGAATGATGTGTGAATGAAATAATGTATGAAAGAGAGTGATAGAAGGGCAGAATGTTAGACGGGCCTGCGTGCCCAATTCTTAACCCTTTGAAAACAAAGTTTGTTCGTTCGTTAGTTCGTTCGCACTCTCTCTCTCTCTCTCTCTCTCTCTCTCTCTCTCTCTCTCTCTCTCTCTCTCTCTCTCTCTATTTCTCTCTCTCCCTCTTGGTGTCTCTGTCTATCTCTCTCTGTTCATCTCTTTCTATTACCCCCACTCCCTCTCTCTTTCTCTGTCCGTCCCTGTCTTTGTTTATCCCACCATATATCCCTCTTCTGTCTGTCTGTCTGTCTGTCTGTCTGTCTGTCTGTCTGTCTGTCTGTCTGTCTGTCTGTCTGTCTGTCTGTCTGTCTGTCTGTCTGTCTGTCTGTCTGTCTGTCTGTCTGTCTGTCTGTCTGTCTGTCTGTCTGTCTGCCTGCCTGCCTGCCTGCCTGTCTGTCTGCCTGCCTGCCTGTCTGTCTGTCTGTCTGTCTGTCTGTCTGTCTGTCTGTCTGTCTGTCTGTCTGTCTGTCTGTATTATATTTATGTGAGATTCTGCAAGTATTCTAAATTGTGTTTGTTTGCTCTGGCGCTCTGACTTAGTCTCAGTGAACGCGCTTCATAATACCCCGACAAACCAAAACGAGGTTGGGAAATCCGCGGCAGGCGATCTGAAAGCAGACAACCTTGCGCTGATTTCGATGGTATGATCGGCAGCCTTTCATACAGCCATGCCAAGCTACTGAACATGAAATTATCTTGTAAATCACAAACAGCCAATCAAATGTCATGGTTGATTGTGACGTCCTGTAAAGTCATGCATCTAACTTGTAACTAGTTCGTATTCAGTGAAATGCAGTCAGGTCGTTAATTCATGTATTCTGTGATTCGGTAACCGGCCATGTGTGTTTGTCATTTTGCGGACTTGCCTGGACTTGCGGACTCAGAAATGAGAGCCCGCACCGGATACATAACCCTGGACTTCAAGGCATTCGGCACCATCATGGTTATGGTCATAGTCATCATCATCATCATCATCATCATCATCATCATCATCATCATCATCATCATCATCATCATCATCATCATCATCATCATCATCACATGCCCTGTGAATTTATAAAGCGTTCATGTTTCGCCACAGATCTCGGTCCTTGGTTTCTGTATTAACTCTGTTGATGACATGTCTCCATCCAGGGTTGTAGATAGCCCTGCATCAGTTCTTCCAGCTGGTCGTCATCTTTCCATTGTCACGATGGTCTCCATGGCCTCTGTTCTAACTGTTCGACCGATGAACACTGTGTGTGGATGTCTTATAGTTGCGTCTAATGCTATCCTGGCATCAGCCTCTTCCAGTCGACAGTCGATGTAAGTAACTATGTAAGTCCAGACATTCGCAACATTCGTCTCAGCAACCACACCTCTGCTGCTTCCAAGTTGTTAGTTCGTTCGTTCAAATTTTCAACTGTCATACATTGGAACGAATGGATCAGTCATTTCCATGATTTACTCCCACACAGTAGAACAGATTGAATATAACATTTCAGTACCGTCTTGCTGATATTCAATGAAAATGATATTTTGCGTGTGTATCATTGTTTTGATCTTCTGAAATGCAGCGTTTGCTTAGCCAGTTCTGTTGCTAATCTGTGTCTTGCATCTTCTGTCTGATGATATGAAAACCCCCACATATGTGAAGTTATTGTCTTATTTAAGCCTGATGGCTTCAACTTTTCTATCACATTTTAGTGATATATTTATCTAGGGTGCAGCCAGTGTCTGTTCTATATTCAACGAAAGTGCCTATTTTGAACTCTCTATTGGGAGTCTATGTGGTTGAAAAGATAAGAGCGCTTGCTCTTTCACTTCCGAAGCGCTGATGGCCAAGAAGACGGTTCAACCCAAACACCGACATTAAGACAGTGTACGTTAAGTCACCGTATGTCTTGTCACCGATGCTCTTTGGAATAGCTATCGATTGGGTCATGCGCAAATGCACAAACAACACAAATAGGGGTATCCACTGGGTTGACAAAATTCTAGAAGACCTGGACTTTGCCGACGATATAGTGCTTTTGAGTTCAACACACCCAGATGCCCAAGAGAAAATAAACCACCTCCAAAATGTTTCAGGACAAATTGGTCTCCAAATTAACACCACAAAAACAAAGACTATTGTTCTTACCAACAGTTCAGACGACACCAAATTAAGCAACCATGTTCTTGAAACAGTCAACAGCTTCACATACCTAGGAACCAAAATGACATCTACAGGGGACTCATCACCAGAAATATTATCTAGAATCTCACTGGCATCTGGTGCCTTCAATAAACTGTCAAACATCTGGAAGTCAAAGTCACTCAGCCAACATACGAAACTTAAAATCTTCAGTTCTTGTGTGATTCCAGTGCTAACGTATGGATGTGAAAGTTTGAAATCAACTGTAGCTTTAGATAAAAAATTAGACAATTTTGAGAACACATGTCTTAGAAGAATTCTAAACCTCCACTGGCAAATAAGACAAGAGACTAAGCAAGATATTGTATCCAATTTTATAAGAAAACGCCGTTGGAACTACATCGGCCATGTACTCAGAATGGACAAGACAAGACTCCCCAACCAAGCCCTCGTAGTCACCGGTAGGGAAAAGAAAACGGGGAAGACCAAGAGAGACCATGCGTAGAACCATCATTAGAGAAGGCTCATTCAACGGCCAAGTGAACATCCAGGATCTACAACAGGTAGCAGCGAACCGCCAGGCATGGAGAGACAGGACTTCTGCCTATGCGCCGCCTTAGCTCAAGAGGAAAGACTAACTAACTAACTAACTAACTAACTAACTAACTAACTAACTAACTAACTAACTAACTAAATTAAACTAAACTAAACTAACTAACTAACTAACTAACTAACTAACTAACTAACTAACTAACTAAACTAAAACTAAACTAAACTAACTAACTAACTAACTAACTAACTAACTAACTAACTAACTAACTAACTAACTAACTAACTAACTAACTAACTAACTAACTAACTAACTAACTAACTAACTAAACTAACTAACTAACTAACTAACGAACTAACTAACTAACTAACTAAACTATGTTATGTTATGTTGTTTGTCCATCAAGAATGATGATGACCATTCAATTCATCCAGTGGGGTTGAAGGTGTGGAGCCGTGGGTTCTAAGATGGCTGATAAGGCCTATTTTGGCTCGAAATGTTCTTTGACAATGTGGGCAAAGAATGCTTGACGTCTCTGGAGGAGGATTTCCTGCAGTGGTTTTTCTGTCCTGCCTTTTATTCACAGATCTTGCAGTCCTGGTTGCCTCACATATAACTGCACCTTTGCGCAATGATGCACGCCACGAATTTCGGTCTCTGGCTGCAGCCTCCCAGGTGTCATGATGAATTCCAAAAGCATTCAGTGAAATTTTCAGAGTGTCTTTAAAAGGTTTCCTCTGGCCACCTTGGGAGCGTTTACCACAACGCAGTTCGCTGTAAAAAATTCGTTTAGGGAGCCTGTGATCTGGCATGCGAGTCAAGTGACCAGCCCAGCGAATCTGATTCTTCATCAGTAGAGTGTGGATACTGGGCATGGATGCTCTTTCTAGGACTTCAGTGTCTGGAATCTTGTCTTGCCATTTAATCTTCAGTAGCTTCCTTAGGCAGACTGTGTGGAAGTGGTTTAATTTCCTAGCGTGTCGCTGATAAACAGTCCAGGTTTCACAAGCATGTAGCAGTGTGGATAATACAACTGCTTTGTAGACTTTTAGCTTTGTTTGCAGGCTTATTCCAGTTCTGTCCCATACATTCTTGTACAGTCTGCCAAAGGCTGCACTGGCCTTGGAGATTCTTGCATTCACTTCATCATCAATTGTGGCAGCTTGTGACACGGTGCTGCCAAGATAGGTGAATTTGTCCACAACACTTAGTCTATGATCATTCACTTTGATATTCGGCACAGTATGATTATTCCCTGGAGCTGGCAGGTACATAACTACAGTCTTCTCCAAGTTGATATTGAGCCCAAAGTTTGCATAACTAACTAACTAAACTAACTAACTAACTAACCTAACTAACTAACTAACTAACTAACTAACTAACTAACTAACTAACTAACTAACTAACTAACTAACTAACTAACTAACTAACTAACTAACTAACTACCTAACTAACTAACTACCTAAACTAACTAAACTAACTAACTAACTAACTAACTAACTAACTAACTATCTAACTAACTATCTAACTAACTAACTAACTAACTAACTAACTAACTAACTAACTAACTAAACTAACTAACTAACTAAACTAACTAACTAACTAAACTAACTAACTAACTAACTAACTAACTAACTAAACTAACTAACTAACTAACTAACTAACTAACTAACTAAACTAACTAACTAACTAACTAAGTAAGTAACTAAACTAACTAACTAACTAACTAACTAACTAACTAACTAACTAACTAACTATCTAACTAACTAACTAACTAACTAACTAACTAACTAACGTCAAGTCAGTGGAGGATAGTTTCCCACGCAGGGATGAATTCTTGGCATATGGTGCAAGTACCACATTTTTATAGTTTAGTCATGTGGAAGTAATCGTGGCTGAGAGGATCAACATCCTTAAACTTTCTCTTTTGACGGAGTGGAAGTTGGTTCGTTCTACACGTCGGTCAGTAGGTCTCAAGCGTTGATGTCTCACTCACTCAGAAAGCAATGGCAAACTACTGAACGTACAACTGCTTAGAAAATCAATCTGGGGTTAATCGCAACGTCTTGCCAAGAACATACAGCATTAGAAATTACAACAATGCAACATTAGAAATTACAACATTGCAACATTAGAAATTACAACAATGTAACATTATAAATTACAACAATGAAACATTAGAAATTACAACAATGTAACATAAGAAATTACAACGATGCAACATTAGAAATTACAACAATGCAACATTAAAAATTACAATAATGCAACATTAGAAATTAAAACAATGAAACATTAGAAATTACAACAATACAACATTAGAAATTACAACAATGCAGCATTAGAAATTACAACAATGCAACATTAGAAATTACAACAATGCAACATCAGAAATTACAACAATGCAACATTAGAAATTACAACAATGCAACATTAGAAATTACAACAATGCAACATTAGAAATTACAACAATGCAACATTAGAAATTAAAACAATGCAACATTAGAAATTGCAACAATGCAACATTAGAAATTACAACAATGCAACATTAGAAATTACAACAATGCAACATTAGAAATTACAACAATGCGACAGTATAAATTACAACAATGCGACATTATAAATTACAACAATGCGACATTAGAAATTACAACAATGCGACATTATAAATTACAACAATGCGACATTAGAAATTACAACAATGCATCATTAGAAATTACAACAATGCAACATTAGAAATTAAAACAATGCAACATTATAAATTAAAACAATGAAACATTAGAAATTGCAACAATGCAACATTAGAAATTACAACAATGCAACATAAGAAATTACAACAATGCGACATTAGAAATTACAACAATGCAACATTAGAAATTACAACAATGCAACATTAGAAATTAAAACAATGAAACATTAGAAATTGCAACAATGCAACATTATAAATTACAACAATGCAACATTAGAAATTACAACAATGCAACATTAGAAATTACAACAATGCATCATTATAAATTACAACAATGCAACATTATAAATTACAACAATGCGACATTAGAAATTGCAACAATGCAACATTATAAATTACAACAATGCAACATTAGAAATTACAACAATGCAACATTATAAATTACAACAATGCAACATTAGAAATTACAACAATGCGACATTAGAAATTACAACAATGCAACATTATAAATTACAACAATGCAACATTAGAAATTAAAACAATGAAACATTAGAAATTGCAACAATGCAACATTATAAATTACAACAATGCAACATTAGAAATTACAACAATGCAACATTAGAAATTACAACAATGCAACATTAGAAATTACAACAATGCAACATTATAAATTAAAACAATGAAACATAAAAATTGCAACAATGCAACATTATAAATTACAATAATTCAACATTAGAAATTACAACAATGCAACATTAGAAATTACAACAATACAACATTAGAAATTACAACAATGCAGCATTAGAAATTAAAACAATGCAACATTCGAAATTACAACAGTGCAACATTAGAAATTACAACAATGCTACATTAGAAATTACAACAATGCAACATTAGAAATTACAACAATGCAACATTAGAAATTACAACAATGCAACATTAGAAATTAAAACAATGCAACATTAGACATTGCAACAATGCAACATTAGAAATTACAACAACGCAACATTAGAAATTACAACAATGCAACATTAGAAATTACAACAATGCAACATTATAAATTACAACAATGAAACATTAGAAATTGCAACAATGCAACATTAGAAATTACAACAATGCGACATTAGAAATTACAACAATGCAACATTAGAAATTACAACAATGCAACATTAGAAATTACAACAATGCAACATTATAAATTAAAACAATGAAACATTAGAAATTGCAACAATGCAACATTATAAATTACAATAATTCAACATTAGAAATTACAACAATGCAACATTATAAATTACAACAATGCAACATTAGAAATTACAACAATGCGACATTAGAAATTACAACAATGCAACATTATAAATTAAAACAATGAAACATTAGAAATTACAACAATGCAACATTATAAATTACAACAATGCAACATTAGAAATTACAACAATGCAACATTAGAAATTACAACAATGCAACATTATAAATTAAAACAATGAAACATTAGAAATTGCAACAATGCAACATTATAAATTACAACAATGCAACATTAGAAATTACAACAATGCATCATTATAAATTACAACAATGCAACATTAGAAATTACAACAATGCGATCATTATAAATTACAACAATGCAAGCCGCGATAGTGTGGTACTAGACGCAGGTCTGACGGTCAGGCTTTCATGGCGTCGAATTAGAATCGAGTCGAATTCTTCTTCTTCTGTCTTACATGTCGACCAACCAAAAACGGGTACCAGGAAATGTTATGGAAAATAAATGAGGCCGGGGTGAAATAGATCACTTCACCATTCTAGTGCTGAGAGTTTTATACAAGAAGTCTAGAACCTTTTACACAAGACACATTTAGACGTGTAAGAAGGCGTGGCTTGGTGTACACAAGACACATTGAGACGTGTAAGAAGGCGTGGCTTGGTGTACGCAAGACACCTTAAGACGTATAAGGATGCGTGGCTTGGTGTACCGAAGACACTTTAAGATGTATAAGGATGCGTGGCTTGGTGTACACAAGACACATTGAGACGTGTAAGGTGGCGTGACTTGGTGCACACAAGACACATTGAGACGTATAAGGTGGCGTGGCTTGGTGTACACAAGACACCTTAAGACGCGTAAGATGGCGTGGCTTGGTGTACATAAGACACCTTAAAACGCGTAAGATGGCGTGGCTTGCTGTACACTATACACATTGAGACGTGTAAGAAGACGTGGCTTGGTGTACACAAGACACAGTAAGACGTGTAAGAAGGCGTGGCTTGGTGTACGCAAGACACCTTAAGACGTATAAGGATGCGTGGCTTGGTGTACCGAAGACACTTTAAGATGTATAAGGATGCGTGGCTTGGTGTACACAAGACACATTGAGACGTGTAAGGTGGCGTGACTTGGTGCACACAAGACACATTGAGACGTATAAGGTGGCGTGGCTTGGTGTACACAAGACACCTTAAGACGCGTAAGATGGCGTGGCTTGGTGTACATAAGACACCTTAAAACGCGTAAGATGGCGTGGCTTGCTGTACACTATACACATTGAGACGTGTAAGAAGACGTGGCTTGGTGTACACAAGACACAGTAAGACGTGTAAGAACGCGTGGCTTGGTGTACACAAGACACATTGAGACGTGTAAGATGGCGTGGCTTGGTGTACACAAGACAAATTGAGACGTATAAGAAGGCGTGGCTTGGTGTACACAAGACACATTGAGACGTGTAAGAAGGCGTGGCTTGGTGTACACAAGACGCCTTAAGTCGTGTAGGAAGGCGTGGCTTGGTGTACACAAGACACATTGAGACGTGTAAGAACGCGTGGCTTGGTGTACACAAGACACATTGAGACGTGTAAGGTGGCGTGGCTTGGTGTACACAAGACACATTGAGACGTG
>JACEFZ010017793.1:72500-84908 GCA_014155875.1 Cepaea nemoralis
AAGAAGAAGAAGAAGAAGAAGAAGAAGAAGAAGAAGAAAATTATTATTATTATTGCCATCATGTGTTTAATCTCCCCACAAGCCTGTGCCTAGTCAACGATCTACACTTTGCATTTGAGACCTTCACTTCCGCCCGATTTCTCACGCGCATAGTCAATTTCTCACTTTAATCTCCACGAAAATTGGTCCCCGTCTGCTTCTTCAGTTGACCATTTTCGCAAACGAGGAGTCGACGAGGATTTTCAATTTACTATTTTGGCAAACGAGGAATCAACGAGGGTATTGAGTGTATAACATGACAGTCAAATTAGCCCAGTTTGGTGAATCATTTTATGTGACCGCCTCTCTTTGCGAAGGCTGTATTTCTCTCTCTAAGTTATTTTCTCATGTAGATACGACTATGTTGTCTTTTTGAAAACGCTGTTTTGTTACAGACAAATGCAATGCGGTCACTTATAAAATAAATATATTTTAATCAAACATAAAATACCGTTGCACACTGTGATAAATCTTATATGAAATATTAAGTTAGTTGCATTTCCTATACACAGCATCATATCAACCCAATCATGTGTTGGCTGTTTGCTATATACTAGGCAATTCTACTTTGAGCAGTTTGTCATTGCTTTCTGAACAGCCGACGTTCACAACATCAAAATCAGCGCAATGCGACCTGCTCCCGTCTGATTTCGAACCCTGGAACTGGTGTGCCGGAGAATTGTGGGACTGCGTTCACTAACCTCTACGCCATAGCGCTGCCTTATGAATCATTCATCTACTATGTGCCATGCCGATAAGTGTGGGCGGTCATGATTCGCTATCTCACTCGATCACCAGAGTCGTGGATCATCTCAGTGTTCTTGTCTCGACCATACCATGTGGCTTAGCCATCCAAGTATTTACTTCTCTGCCTTCCTCTTGTTCTCTTCTCCTCGATCATGGCAGTTGTCACCAAGTTCTCCAATTTATTTCTTCTCATAACGTGACCAAACCATTTTGGCTCTCAACGTCTAATTTCTCTAATCAGTTTAGGATTTTAATTTCTTTCTTGTAGGATTTGGTCGATGGTTTTTCTGTCTCTCTATGGTATTCTCTGCATTTTCCTTAGAAACCACATTTCCACTGCCATTATATGTTTTCCGGCTTGTATGCTCATTGTCCAAGCGTCACATCCATACAAAAGTACAGGTTCTATGTAGCACCTCAGCACTCTTTTTCTCGTTGCAAATGATATCTTTTTATTGGTCAGTATGGTTTTCATCTTACGAAAGGCTACCTTCACCATGGCAATTCTTGTTCTAATATCTTCAAGGCATCTCCCATCAGATTGCTGTTAGTTAGTTAGTTAGTTAGTTAGTCACGGTTCCAACTTCACAGCAACGGGTCGTCCCCATTATGCTCCGTAAACAGGCACAGCGCAATTACTTCCAAAACAAACTTTCCGAACGAATGAAGAAGTGTCAGAGCCTAGCTACGCAGCAACATCGTTACGGCACCCGGCGGACAAGAGTTGTCGGCTGGCGAGATTGTTACCTGACACGCGACCAGCGCTGACGACAGACGCACGCAAAACCACGTGACCCCACCAGAGGCAGTGGACAGTGGGCGTGATAGCTTAGACCAAGCTGGGACAGGACTCTGAACGGACGTGTGTGACGAGAGCAAGGCGTTTGTGTGAATCTCCGTGGTTGTAAGCTGAACGACTGATATCTTGAGCGCCAGACCTATGAGCTGTAATGTGGTTGTGAGTTATATGTTGTACATTGCTGTAATTATCGTTATGTATTTAAGGTGGCAATAAATCCATAGAACTTGTGTTGCTGTGTCTTACGTCGAATCACGTTATACTGTACTGTCTCACATGTGTTAGCCAACGAGCCTAATAGAAGATCCTGACATGTGTGGACGTGGGTTGCTCGTCTTTATTTAAGAACCTAATATATTTAGACGTGTGTTGTTCGTCTTTGTTATTTAAAACTATAATTCTTGTACTTGTAAAATTTGTCAAGGTTATAGTGATGTACATGTGATCGGAAAAGTCTCAGTGTGATCCATTACTACATTGTCTAAATATGTTTAAGATCATTAGTAAATGTACAGTACATATTGTTTGATCCTGTAAACGTGTTAAACATTTGTGATTTGTGAAAATTGTCACCGTTTGACCTTGTCAACATTGTGATTTTGCCGCCATTTTGACCTTGTCACCATCTTGTAAACTTGATGTCTTTGTCCTTACTGAATGTCATCTTGATGTAAGTGATGTGTCATCAATGTTATTGAGTGTTCAAATACAAATAGATTGTTTTTGTGTATTGAGTTTGTGGAACGCAAAGAGTTTTGGAAAGAGTGTAACTTCTGTTGAAAGAAACACTGTTGACGACAAATTTACGACATACAATTATACTCAACGCCATCCAAACCTAATCAACACTTAGTGACTTGCAGGCACACACCAACAAACACACGCTAACTTATTTCTCTCCAAAAACAAAGCAGGTTTTTGCTTACCATCCATAACCCTGCCGTAGAGGTCATTAGTGGTTCCGAAGTACGACCTTACAGTTTTCTAGCCCGATTGCCCAACCATTCGTCACCATATCCAAGGGCACTTGAGTATATTTTTCTTCACTTTAACTTTACGTATGCATTAGTGGGCACGCATCGTATAGTCAAATCAATTGTAAGTTGTTTTTCTACTAACCATTTACAACATATTTTGTGTGGTTGATTTTCATTGACATATTTTCTCCATCATGTCGTCATTATTTGATTTCATCGATATGGGGTTAAAATTAAAGTTGGAAGGTGATGAATTAACTCAATGGAGTGAGAAGAAATACGCAGAATACCTACTTGTTCAGGAAAAAGCTGCCGAACGCGATGAAAGAGCAGCAGAAAGAGCTCTAAAACAAGCAGAAATGGCTGCAAAACAAGCTGAGGCAGAAACAGCCTTGAAACAGGCAGAGATTGAAAAAGCTGCCAAGCAAGTAGAGGCAGAAACAGCCTTGAAACATACTACAACAGAGACAACGAACAAGACGATACGACAGCTTGCACCGTGATAATAGATCACGAAGATGACGATTTTAGTGACGAGATTCCAACACCTACATTAGACACGACAAACTGCTTGAAGGAGATCAAGATCAATCCAAACCTAAGTCAAGCAGAGACAAACAGTTGCAAACAGTTGATACAAGAGTACAACACCATCTTTTCAGACAACCCAGGACAAACAGAATTAGTACAGCATCACATCACACTCACATCAAACACACCCATAAGATGCAGACCATACACCATACCACTACATTACAAGGAACAATTACATCAGGAAATTATCAACTTAGAAAAAAACAACATCATCAGACGATCCCTATCAGACTTCTCTTCACCCATGGTCATTGTACGTAAAAAGGACAACACAATACGACTTTGCATTGATTACAGAAAACTGAACAAAATAACTGTTTTAGATCTTGAACCAATGGCAAATACGGACGATCTTCTGACAGAACTGACTGACGCTAAGTTCTTTACGACCCTTGACATGTCTAAAGGTTACTGGCAGATTGCTGTACATGAAGACAGCAGACATTTAACAGCTTTCGCCACGCCTTGGGGACTGTACGAATGGTGCAAACTTCCATTTGGGCTAGTCAATGCCCCAGCCACATTTGTACGCATGACACGACTCCTCCTATCTGACATTCCTAATATAGTTTGCTATATTGACGACATCTGTGTCCATACAGAGACAATGACGGAACATATAAAGATACTGGAACAGACACTAGAACGTATCAGACAGCACGGACTGACAGTGAAACCTTCAAAGGTGAGCATGGCTTACCAAGAGATATCATTTTTGGGGTACAGAATATCCAATGGCTTTGTCATGACAGACAACAAAATTGTCTCCAAAATTCTAAAACTGTCACTTCCAACAAATAAGAAACAAGTCCGCAGTTTGTTGGGACTTATTAATTATTACAGAAACTTTATTCCTGATTTTTCAGAACTGACTGAGGTTTTTTCTAACTTACTAACCAAGAATAAACCCGAAAAAGTTGTAAACGATGAATGCCTACGAAATGCATTTCATAAAGTTTTGGCACATTTTTCTGATAAGAATTCACCTAATCTCATCCTTAAATTGCCCAATATTCGTTTACCTTTCAGATTGAGAACAGATGCTAGCTCCATTGCGATCGGTGCAGTCCTATTGCAGGAATACAACGACATCCTGCATCCCGTTTGTTTTCTATCAAGAAAACTAAGGCCCCGAGAGCGGGCATGGTCCATTCCGCAATTAGAAGCATTGGCCTTAGTAGAAAGTGTGACGAAGCTGTCCAAATATCTTCTAGGACGTCACTTTATCATCGAAACTGACAACAGTCCATTACGGTATATAAATTCCGCAGTACCATCAAATAATATGATTGCTTGCTGGTCCTTGAAGCTTCAGAATTTCAGTTTTGAAGTTCGCCATATTCCCGGCAGAATGAATACAATCGCCGACCTTTTGTCCCGTTGTCCGACAGACCCAGTAAGCAATGTCTGAGTGCACTGTGTAATATTACACTCAGCCCAACACAGCCACCAATGAGTGAATTTTTTTTTCCATTCACCTACTGTGTAAGGTCTATAATTAAAATTGTGATACGGTTTAGAAACCGACATGTATAATATACTTATTTTAATCAAGTCATGTAATGAGTGTAGTATAATTGTGTAGTGTGTGTTAGAATGAGAACAATATTAATTGTATATATACACCAACAACAAAAGTCACAGACGCTTAACCACCTACCAGAAGCGAACTTTACCATTGTGACATCTGCGAGTGATTTTCTTCACCGTGATATTTTAACATGTGCAAATGTGGACCGAACATTGACTCCTACACCACCTCTGCAGCGAATTTAATCCAAATTGTTCGACGTTTGAACATCAGAAATAAGAACAGTCGATCTTTATCCAGAAGTTGTGAACACATCGGAAATAAGAACATTCCATCATAATCCGTTGTGATACTATAACATCAGACACGAACTGTGAGAACATTTTACTATCCGTTCCGAAATAAAACCGGATCATTTGTGTTCAGACAGTGTAACATCAACCAAATTTTGCGTTTCGTGTATATTTCCGGTGTAATTTAAAAAGTCTAGCAAAATTAGCAGACGACATACAAAATTTCAAAAATTTATGACACTTGTAAAATCCTTTTGAATCTATAAAATATAATATACCAATTGGGTACTTATTTATTTTGATTAGTGTAATCTTAGAATCATATCTTGATTAATATATTCATATTACCGACTTTTTTTCGTTAATATGAAGAAACGTCAAGCAATGACGCTAAGAAATTAAATAATTATTGTAATGTATGGAATTTCTTAAATGTCAAAATTACTTCCCTTGCATTTGTGAATTACATCAAGGGCCATAATTTGAAACATATTCATTAATGTATATTGTATAGATAGACATTTTGTTGCTCAAATGGTTAGCACAGCAGGTAGGCGTCCACCAAGCATGTCATAAGAGCTGCCAACATTGCAAACCAACATAAGAGCTCCTGACCAAATGAGGGCAGAGTTTAAGTGTTTAATACGACTAAATACAAAGCCGTATTTCAGTCTGGCTAGATGGTTGTTGCAAAACAATCATATTATTACGTTTTTTTCAAATAGCTGCGAGGTAGATGCGTGAAGCTGGTGCTACTGATCTGACTGGGTATTATTGCAATGAAGGTAACCAGGCATCAGGGGGATGAAACCTGAATTGTGTTAAAAGTTGTACTTCATTTGTCATTTCAATGCAACTTACATTTTTTTTGTATATATTTCTATGCCTTATATGTATTTTCATGCATAACACTGGGAAAAAGTAGTCTCTGACATGAAATTAACACTACCCCAGTATATACATACATCATGAATGAAAGATGGCATCTTTCATTGAGGTACCCGGGGAGAATGTCAGAGCCTAGCTACGCAGCAACATCGTTACGGCACCCGGCGGACAAGAGTTGTCGGCTGGCGAGATTGTTACCTGACACGCGACCAGCGCTGACGACAGACGCACGCAAAACCACGTGACCCCACCAGAGGCAGTGGACAGTGGGCGTGATAGCTTAGACCAAGCTGGGACAGGACTCTGAACGGACGTGTGTGACGAGAGCAAGGCGTTTGTGTGAATCTCCGTGGTTGTAAGCTGAACGACTGATATCTTGAGCGCCAGACCTATGAGCTGTAATGTGGTTGTGAGTTATATGTTGTACATTGCTGTAATTATCGTTATGTATTTAAGGTGGCAATAAATCCATAGAACTTGTGTTGCTGTGTCTTACGTCGAATCACGTTATACTGTACTGTCTCACATGTGTTAGCCAACGAGCCTAATAGAAGATCCTGACAGAAGATGAATAAATGGAGCTGTCGCATTATGAATGAAATAACAATAAAGTAAGAACAACGGGAGCCTGCACTTCATGAATGAGAAAGATAATGAATTAGTCGAAGATGAAGATGACGATATCGATATCAATAACGGAGAATATTTTGTAGATAGAAGACGATGATTAATATCATTACGTTGTACGGGTTCAACAATTACTGACAGTAAAAGGCCCACCCTGAAGACATCTCACACCCGGGATAAAACCCACCTTTGCCCAACAGACAAGATCATGCAATTACTCATCAATTCTCTGTCGATGATCTCCCACTTGTTGTCTGACGTCTTCGTATTGGGCTGCTCCTCAAGTGTGTGATCATACCTTGTCAAAGATGTCATGTCTGGGCTTCGTCAGATACAACTGCTGACAGGTCAGAATTATTCAAGATGAAGAGAACTCACAAGATGCGTTGTGGTTGTCTAAGTTCATAGCGATGAGGCGCTGGTAGAGTTCACAGACAAAAGCAACGGTGATGTGGACACAACATTTTATACAAGAATGTTAAAGTTAGTTGCAAAAGAAATAAAAAGACAAATGAAACAGAAGTAGTTGATGATAATGATGATTATTAAGCAGATGGTAATGGTCGGAACCGTTTGGCAGAGTTTCTCAGTATGATGCAAGTCTTCGAAATGCCACCAGTTACAGTTTTTTTTTCTTTAAAAATGCCGCCACCTTATGAAACCCCGTTACGGTGCCGCCTGATGCGGCCGCCTATCTGTATCCTAGCACAGGGCGGACCTGGTAATGGTTATTCAGTTATGTTGATAATTTTGAAAGAAGAAGACACCCCTCCCCAACCTCCCCCCCCCCCCCCAAAAAAAAAGTTCCAGAAGAAGAGGGATTGGCTACCGCGATGGTGGTGTAAATAATGATGGTGAAGATGATTATGATGGTGTACATGATGAAGGTGAAGATAATGATGGTGAAGATGATGACGATGAAGATAATGATTGGGATGATTATAATGGTGATAAAGATATTAACAATGATTCTAATGTTGATAATGATAATGTGATGATAAAAAATGATGATTATGAAGACAACGACGATAAATACATCGATCACTGCAGTATCGATAAGATACGCCTGAGGAGGTCAGCGTGGCCGAATGGACAAGAGCGCTTGCTCTTAAACTTCCGGTGTGCTGATGACGGGCTAGAAGGTTCAAACCCTACACCGGTCAGATGGACTTAAATCTCGACTTCTCGTCCTTGACTTTGGGACTTAAATTACAAGTACCTCTGAAGTCGGAGTGGGTTAGCTTGATGGCGAGGGACACTGTTAATAGGGAAAGCTAACCCACACGCAAAATCAGTTGAGCGTGGACAACGCTTGAGTTCATAGCTAGTGAAAAAAAAGAGAAGCCTGATAAAAGATAACTCTACTTCCCCTAGTGATCAAACAACGAAATCTATTTATTTAAATAACTTATCAAGTTGGAAAACGTGTCGAGTTAGAAAGAAGAGAAACACATTTCACAATTATTTCCCTTGTGAAGATCCTCTTAGCTCTGACAACATCGTAAATTGTTATCTCCCGTTAATGGTGCGCCATCACTCAGTAATGTGGAGTGGCTGAATGCACTGTAACATACGAACGTAATCACTCAAATATAAACAGCAATGTATCACGTTGTGTTGCCACTCTGTTGTGTAGCCACCTGGTCGCGGTAGAGGGATTTTACGCGGTTCAGTGACACCAGAGCTATGCCGATGGTAGCGCAACTACTGGTAGGGCCTTCGATGTCGGACAGGTCAAAGGGTAAGGACCAGATGAAGCGATACACACACCCGCTGCTTTGTAGGTAGACTGGGGACAGTCAATAAGGCAGATGTGGTAGGGGCCATTTGGAATCGTGCACAAGAAAGGGGAGATCATCACGGCTTTGACAGAATGGTGTTGCAGGGAGTGACCGGAGGATCTGGCCGATACCTAAGACTCCGCAGAATGACCACACGGACACCTACTCAAACTACTACAAATATCATTAGTATTAGGACTTAACGCTGGCTGTTGCAGATGAGGACGGAGCAGGTATGGGAATGTCCCGAGAGCTGTGATGTCGGTTCTTGACTCAACTCAATTCAACTCTGGGGAAAGTCAAAGGCTAGGGAAAGGAAATGCTGGTCGAAGTTAGATGTACTGGGCCACAGACTTCATGAAACAGTGCAAACCTGTGACAAAATCTTCGACACGGAGCGAGCATGATATAAGGCTTCTGATCATCCGAAGTGTCCTCCCCCACCCCTCGCCGAATGTTTCTGTCCATTTACTTTCTTGATACTCTCAGGAGGTGGGCTTGTCCGAGTAATAGTGTTTTTCTGCTGTCGTGAGTATCCACCTTCTGCTGTCGTGGGTATCCACATTCTGCTGTCGTGGGTATCCACCTTCTGCTGTCTTAGGTATCCGCCTTCTGCTGTCGTGGGTATCCACCTTCTGCTGTCGTGGGTATCCACCTTCTGCTGTCGTAGGTATCCACCTTCTGCTGTCGTAGGTATCCGCCTTCTGCTGTCGTGGGTATCCACCTTCTGCTGTCGTGGGTATCCACCTTCTGCTGTCGTAGGTATCCACCTTCTGCTGTCGTAGGTATCCGCCTTCTGCTGTCGTGGGTATCCACCTTATGCTGTCGTGGGTATCCACCTTCTGCTGTCGTGGGTATCCACCTTCTGCTGTCGTGGGTATCCACATTCTGCTGTCGTAGGTATCCGCCTTCTGCTGTCGTGGGTATCCACCTTCTGCTATCGTGGGTATCCACCTTCTGCTGTCGTGGGTATCCACCTTCTGCTGTCGTGGGTATCCACCTTCTGCTGTCGTGGGTATCCACCTTCTGCTGTCGTGGGTATCCACCTTCTGCTGTCGTGGGTATCCACCTTCGAAACGGTCGTTATCATACACTTCCTATATCGATATCACCAAGATTGACTGCCCAGCAGCCACCCCACCCCCGGAGGGCCAAGACTGGGCACCCGGTGCATCTACCAGCGTTGACACTGCACAGTAACTGACCGCGAAAAAGCCAGCTTCGCCCCCGGCAGTTGGTCGCAGTCTTCTCCTCCACCTTGGTGGCAAGCTATGGTCCAGTCAGTAGACGTCGTTACCGCCATATTACCTTCTTCTTACTCCCTAAACAACTTAAGGATCCGCGTTCCTGCCTGCTCCTGCTCTCCCTCACCTCATGATGTCAGGCTGTGTTGAACAAACTCTACAAGTACAAAACTGAGTGTTCCACCGCTGGCAAGTCCGAGTAGTTTCAATTAAACCCAACAATGAGTGCGTAAGCTGATTTGGAAGTCTATGTTCTCCATCAATGTATTCTATCACTTACATAGAGAGAGGCCAGCATGGCTGAATTGATAATAGAGCTCGCTATTAAACTTCCGGTGTGATGATGCCGAGGTAACAGGTTCAACCTCTATAGCGGTCAGGTTGGACCAAAAGTTGACTTCTTTTCCTTGACTTGGGAACATAAACTACAAGTACCGCAGAAGTCGGAGTGGGTTCGCCTAATGGTGAGGGACACTGGTAATAAGGAAAGCTAATGCACACGTTACAATCCACCCGGTCACTAGAAGTAGTATCACTGACAGAGACTACGTTTGAGTTCACAACGAGCGAACATAAATTACAAGTCCATTGATTAGTTGCCATTGCTTTCTGAACAAATGAGGCCAGCACCACTGAACCCATCAAAATGCGGTCTACTTCCGAACAGCCGGCAACTGATTTCGAATCCGATATGCGGGATTATGAAACTCGTTCGCTATCTCTTAGCCACAGACGCCGGCTATATATAGGGTATATTTCCTAATTATCTGTGCAGATATCTACATATATCTTGTCACACACAGCTGGGATTAACTGTGCAGATATCTACATATATCTTGTCATACACAGCTGGGATTATCTGTGCAGATGTCAACATATATCTTGTCACACACAGCTGGGATTAACTGTGCAGATATCTACATATATCTTGTCATACACAGCTGGGATTATCTGTGCAGATATCAACATATATCTTGTTATACACAGCTGAGATTATCTGTGCAGATATCTACATATATCATGTCATACACAGCTGGGATTATCTGTGCAGATATCTACATATATCTTGTCATACACAGCTGGGATTATCTGTGCAGATATCTACATATATCATGTCATACACAGCTGGGATTATCTGTGCAGATATCAACATATATCTTGTTATACACAGCTGAGATTATCTGTGCAGATATCAATTATATCATGTCATAAACAGTTGGGATTATCTGTGCAGATGTCAACATATATCTTGTCATACACAGCTGGGATTATCTGTGCAGATGTCAACATATATCTTGTCATACACAGCTGGGATTATCTGTGCAGATATCTACATATATCTTGTCATACACAGCTGGGATTATCTGTGCAGATATCAACATATATCTTGTTATACACAGCTGAGATTATCTGTGCAGATATCAATTATATCATGTCATACACAGTTGGGATTATCTGTGCAGATGTCAACATATATCTTGTCATACACAGCTGGGATTATCTGTGCAGATGTCAACATATATCTTGTCATAGACAACTGGGATTATCTGTGCAGATATTAACATATATCTTGTTATACACAGCTGGGATTATCTGTGCAGATATCTTCATATATCTTGTCATACACAGCTGGGATTATCTGTGCAGATATCTACATATATCTTGTCATACACAGCTGGGATTATCTGTGCAGATATCTACATATATCTTGTCATACACAGCTGGGATTATCTGTGCAGATGTCAACATATATCTTGTCATACACAGCTGGGATTATCTGTGCAGATATCAACATATATCTATTTATACACAGCTGGGATTATCTGTGCAGATATCTACATATATCTTGTCATACACAGCTGGGATTATCTGTGCAGATATCAACATATATCTTGTCATACACAGCTGGGATTATCTGTGCAGATGTCAACATATATCTTGTCATACACAGCTGGGATTATCTGTGCAGATATCAACATATATCTTGTTATACACAGCTGAGATTATCTGTGCAGATATCAATTATATCATGTCATACACAGCTGGGATTATCTGTGCAGATATCAACATATATCTTGTTATACACAGCTGGGATTATCTGTGCAGATATCAACATATATCTATTTATACACAGCTGGGATTATCTGTGCAGATGTCAACATATATCTTGTTATACACAGCTGGGATTATCTGTGCAGATGTCAACATATATCTTGTCATACACAGCCGGGATTATCTGTGCAGATGTCAACACATATCTTGTCACACACAGCTGGGATTATCTGTGCAGATGTCAACATATATCTTGTTATACACAGCTGGGATTATCTGTGCAGATGTCAACATATATCTTGTTATACACAGCTGGGATTATCTGTGCAGATGTCAACATATATCTTGTCATACACAGCCGGGATTATCTGTGCAGATGTCAACACATATCTTGTCACACACAGCTGGGATTATCTGTGCAGATGTCAACATATATCATGTCATACACAGCCGGGATTATCTGTGCAGATGTCAACATATATCTTGTTATACACAGTTGGGATTATCTGTGCAGATATCAATTATATCATGTCATACACAGTTGGGATTATCTGTGCAGATATCAATTATATCATGTCATACACAGTTGGGATTATCTGTGCAGATGTCAACATATATCTTGTTATACACAGCTGGGATTATCTGTGCAGATGTCAACATATATCTTGTTATACACAGCTGGGATTATCTGTGCAGATGTCAACATATATCTTGTTATACACAGCTGGGATTATCTGTGCAGATGTCAACATATATCTTGTTATACACAGCTGGGATTATCTGTGCAGATATCAACATATATCTATTTATACACAGCTGGGATTTTCTGTGCAGAT
>JACEFZ010017794.1:0-87874 GCA_014155875.1 Cepaea nemoralis
AACCCCAAACCCCATTAACGTCCTTCACTAACTTTGATATATGTTTTGCCATGAAGTCTTGGGAAGATAATGTGGTGGTTTCCCCTTGCCTTCCACATTCACATGGTGGTCTTTTTACCTCTGCCTTTGACAGCCATTTCCGACTGTAAGGACAAGTGAGTGCCCTGCTCTGCTCAGCTGCAGAGTTGTCCACTTATTCCGGTGGATACTCGGTCCTCAGAGCTGTGTTAGCCACACCGTGGTGTGTTTCCATCCTCTACCGCGGGGAGGTGCAGTTGGGGTTTTCCCTTCATAAAGTTATGAAGGCATATCAATCAATCAATCATGTGCCATGCCGGAAAGCGTGGGCGGTCATGATTCGCCATTTCACTCGATCACCAGAGTCGTGGATCAGCTCAGTGTTCCTGTCTCGTCCATGCCATGTGGCCAAGCCATCCAGGTATTTTCCTCTCGGTCTTCCTCTTGGTCTGTTCCCTTCGATCTTGCCAGCTGTCACTAAGTTCTCCAGTCCATTTCTTCTCATAACATGTCCAAAAAATTTTGACTGTCTACGTCTAATTTCTCTAATCAATCTACGATTTTCATTTGTCTCTTGTAGTACTTGGTCATTGGTTTTTCTATCTGTCCATGGTATTCTTTGCATTTTCCTCAGAAACCACATTTCTGCAGCCATCAGATGTTTTTCAGCTTGACTGCACATTGTCCAAGTTTCACATCCATACAAAAGAACAGGCTCTATGTATCCCCTCAACACTCTTTTTCTCGTTTCAATTGACATCATTTTATTGGTCAGAATGTTTTTCATCTTGCTAAAGGCTACTTTCGCAATGGCGATTCTTGTTCTAATCTCTTCAAGGCATCTGCCATCAGATGTTATGACTGTTCCGAGATAATTGAACCGATTCACTTGTTGAAGAATATTCCCATTTACTTGTATATTACATTGTGGTACTTCGTTCTTCCTAGTGACGACCATAACCTGTGTCTTCCTACAATTTAATTCCAACCCCAGCTGCTCACTGTGTACAACCACAGCGTCTACTAATTGTTGCAGATCCTGTGCATTGTCTGCAATCAATACTGTATCATCTGCATATCTAATGTTATTTATGTTTCGTCCTCCAATGCTGATTCCATTTAGGTCTTCTACATTTCTGAAAATATTTTCACTGTATAGGGAAAAAAGATCTGGAGACATTACACATCCCTGCCTAACACCTCTCTTAATAGGTTGGTATTGTCCTACTTCATTATCAATCCTTATGGCAGCTTGTTGTTTCCAATATATGTTTTTTATAAGTCTAATGTCTTTCCCATCAATTTGTAGATCTGCAAGCATATCCACAATGTTGACATGTCTAACTCTATCAAAAGCCTTTGTGTAGTCAATAAAGCAAAGATGTATATCCTTGTTTACTTCTAAAGCACGTTCAATAACTGTTCGCAGCATATACACAGCATTTACTGTACCCTTTCCTTCTACAAAACCACATTGTTCTTCCCCTATTTCAGGTTGTATTTTCTTCCTCACTCTTTGCATGATAATTCGTAACAAAATCTTTGTGATGTGACTCATTATACTAATTGTTCTATGTTGATCACATTCTAAGGTTCCTGATTTCTTTGGGATTGCAATAAATACAGAATTACATAATTCAGAAGGTATATCTCCAGTATCATATAATGTGTTCAGCAGTCTAGTGACTTGCTCTAGTCCAAATTCTTCTAAAGCTTTAATCATTTCTGTTGTGATGTTATCTGCACCGGGGGCCTTGCCAGCTTTCATATGCTTAAGAACATTTTGAACCTCCATCTTTAAAATTGCTGGTCCTTCATTATTAAATCTAATAGCATACTGTTCCTCTCTGTTATCATTATACAGGTCTTTCACATAATCTGTCCATACATGTAGAATCTGATCTTTTTCTATTATGATTTTGCCATCTTTAGTTTTTAGACAGCCTGTTGATGTACTTGTTCTTTTATTAGTAAGTTCCTGAATTCTTTTGTGCACTAATTTGGTATTTTGACTGTTGTGTTGTTTTTCAATTTCTAAGCACTTTTCCTCAAGCCATGATTCTTTTGCCTTCCTACATAATATTCTGACTTGTCTGTGAATTTCTTCATATTTGGCAGGATTATTTTTGTTGAGTCTTCTTGTTTCCATTAAGTGTAAAATTTCCTCAGTCATCCATTTCTTACGACCCACCTTCTTTAATTTTGGAATAGTTGTTTCTGCAGCCACATTGATTGAATTCTTTAACATTTCCCATTGATCATCCACATCCTGGAATAGGATCTCTAGATCAGACAATATTTCAAATCTGTTCTGTACTTCTATGTTGAATTTGTTTTGTATTTCCTTGTCATTACTCAATGTACACAAATCATATTTAGTGTTCCCTGTTGTATACTTGACTTTCTTCAACTTTATCCTCAATGTTCCTGTGAGTAATCTGTGGTCACTATAACAATCAGCACTGGGAACTGTTTTTGCTACTGTTAGGGCGTTTCTAAATCTTCTGCTAATGAGAATGTAGTCAATCTGGTTTCTAATCCTGCTATCAGGACTCCTCCATGTCCATAATCTTCTAGGGTGTTGTTTGAAATAGGTGTTTCCTACAATCATTTCCTGTTCTTTTGCCCACTCTACTAGTCTGTATCCTCTTTCATTTCTCTCTCCTAAAATATAGTTTCCTACTGTGTATCTATCCCCTTGATTTCCTACTTTTGCATTGAAGTCCCCTATTATGATGTTTATTTCTGAATTTTTACATTTCTTTAAGGCAGACTCTATGTCATTATAAAATTCCTCTACACTATCTTCACTAGACTCTCCTGTTGGGGCATATACTTGAATAACATTTATGTTAAAAGGTCTGCCACTCAATTTAACTAGTAATACTCTGTCCGACACGGCCCAATATCCCTGAACAGACGTTGATGTTTTCAGGTCCAAAATTATTGCCACTCCCCTATGTCGATCCTCACCTCCAGAATAAATAATCTTAAAATCTTTATGTATCTTGATGCCTGCTCCTGTCCATCTCGTTTCGCACATACCTAATATATTAATTTTTTCTCTTTGAATTTCTTGTGTTATGTTCTCTAATTTTCCGTCGTTGTTTAACGTCCTAACGTTCCATGTTCCTAATTTTAATGTCTCTGTCCTTGTCTTGCGATGATCAGTTTTTAAGCGAATCATAATAAACTAGGCAATTTCAAAGAGGTAGTTTGCCGTTGCTTTCCTCTATGGCAGTGACCATACTGGCCGGGTGACCGCAATCAGTGTCTCTCGAAAGAGAGAAAGCTTGCCGTCGCGAAACTCGAGACCATAACCAACAAATATATCTGTCGGCTGCCCTCATAATTTCATCCACCACCTGCCTTCCGTGGCTTCTTTTGAACACTTCCAATTAACGAACACGAAATAACATCACATAATCCAAAGGAAAAACACTATCCACACGAATTTCACGGGAATTTCCATAGGGAATCCACAGAAAAACACTGAACAGCTTCCTCCTCAAGACAACGGGTCATCGCGAAGGCATATACCCCTCCATTATTGTTCTTTCCAGACTTTCGTGACGTTTGAAGTGACCAAAATATTTCAATTTTCTTTGTTTTATCGTCTTTATAGCCAACCTTCTTCAATATTCAGCTCTTGAAGTATTGATGCATTTGTTCTTTCCTTTACCCAAGATATTCTGAGAACTCGTCATGTAGGGTCTTAAAAATAGTCTTTAGATTCATTATATTGCTCATCTCCACGGAAATCTTTAGTAAAAGGCGAATATTTTTTTAAATTTTGTAACAAGTTTATTATGTACATAAACAGTGTCTGTTTTACATTAGCAAATACAGCATATACACTCATACACGTGTGACACGCTGAAGCATAGGCCTATGCTGGGGGGGGGGGGGGGAGGATCTGAGCACCTATGGACATGCCCTGAGTGCAATGAAGATACCCCAACTGATAACTGATAACACGCGTGACAACATTATATTCTTGGCATGGTGTAACTACATACATATTACCTGTTGACGTTGGTGGTTAAATAACCATTCGCTCCCATGCATACCAAACCATTTAATAGAAAAACCTTTCACACTCAGGCTCATTCGCTCTTATGTGTCAACAATGCTGAACCATTTTTGTTTCCTGTTTGTGGCCTTATGAGGCCAGTAAAAAAATGTTCTTCCCCCATATAGGGGGAATGAGTGATAAATAATAACGGAGATACATTGAAAGTATACAAATAAAATTTAAAAAATGAATAAGCGACTAAAAAGTCGATTATAAAATTTCAGTATGTAAAATTTAAAAACATCTTGCATAAGAAATCTAAACGAATTTTATCTGATATTAACATATTTTACTTTGGGATTAAATCCTTTATTTCTAAGGGCACTGAAGAGAAGTTTAATCTTATAGGTACATATTATCTCTAGTATATGATTTATCTTGTTTAACCATCCAGTTATCTCCCTTGCAACAATATTAGTTGTTTATGTCCCCTTGTCCAATATTCATTGCATATTTTTAGATAATTTGGTAATTCCGCAGAATCAATCAATCAATCATGTGCCATGCCGGAAAGCGTGGGCGGTCATGATTCGCCATTTCACTCGATCACCAGAGTCGTGGATCAGCTCAGTGTTCCTGTCTCGTCCATGCCATGTGGCCAAGCCATCCAGGTATTTTCCTCTCGGTCTTCCTCTTGGTCTGTTCCCTTCGATCTTGCCAGCTGTCACTAAGTTCTCCAGTCCATTTCTTCTCATAACATGTCCAAAAAATTTTGAATTTGAACATAATTATTAAGTGCAGTGATCAATCAAAGCATTACATTCATATTAGTATGCTTTTTTAAAATATGCTCTAAGCAACTAGAGAAATGCATGCGCATTTGTATAAATTGTGTGATTTATTATTATACGTTGGAAATATCAACATTGATGGGAAAGATTTAAGAATAATAAAGATTATTTACTGGAGTCAAGTAGCAGAAATTAAATTGAGAAATAAAGCTAGTAGTACAACAGTAATCGAACGATCTACAGAAGTAAACAAAGGTCTACACCTTTGCTTTATTGACTACACAAAGGCTCTCGATAAAGTGAGACATGTCGACATGATAAGGATGCTTGAAATCTACAAATTATGGAAAAGACCTTAGACTTGTAAAAAACATATATTGGAAACAACAAGCTGCCATAAGAGTTGATAATGAAGTAGGCCAATATCAGCCTATTAAGAGAGGTGTGAGACATGGATGTGTAATGTCTCCATTTCTGTTTTCCCTGTACAGTGAAAGTATTTTTAGAAATGTTGAAGATATGCAAGGAATCAACATTGGGGGACGATGCATCAATAACATTAGATATGCAGATGATACAGTCTTGATTGCAGACAATGAACAGGACCTGCAACATTTAGTAGATACGGTTGTTACACACAGTGAACAACGAGGGTTAGAATTAAATTGCAAAAAGATACAGATTATGGTCGTCACAAGGAAGAACGAAAAACCACAATGTAATATACAGTTATCAGTTGGGGTATCTTCGTTGCACTCCGGACATGTCCATAGGTGCTCAGATCCTCCCCCCAGCATATGCATCAGCGTCCGGTGGCTAATAGTGCCAGTTCTGTGTTGGTTGACGAGGCACTTTGTTTTCCCGACGTACCTCTCGCGTCTGGCTGTGCCGATTCTTACTCCCAGGTCTTTCGTCCTGGACAGCGATATGGAATCACTGACGTCAAAGTCCTCTGTTCTCGCCATATCTTTAAGGACGTTTTAACATCGGCACGATCCATGGGCTGGCCATCTACAGGGGGTGCAGAGCCAGCCGGTTTGTCAGCTCGTTCATTTCCCTCGACTCCCGCATGTCCCGGGACGAAGATGAAGGTGACTTTACGGACAACAGACTTCCGCAGCGATTCAGTCCACTGTCTACGTACAGATCCAGCTTCGACCTTCTGAATCATGCTCATTGAATCACTTAGTACACACACGTTGGTATAATGCTGTGACTCCAGCCATATGAAAGCCTGTGTAACTGCCATCACCTCCATCGTCATGCTGCTCGTGGTCATAGAGTGGGCACCACTGGATTCTTGAACGGTTCGGCCCGCTGAACTGGCTGTAAATGCCCACGCACTTCTCTGCTGCTTTACAACAGATCCATCTGTATAGATGAGCACTTCGGGAATGTAATATACAAGTAAATGGGAATATTCTTCAACAAGTGAATAGGTACAATTATCTCGGAACAGTAATAACATCTGATGGGAGATGCCTTGGAGAGATTAGAACAAGAATCGCCATGGCAAAAGTAGCCTTTAGCAAGATGAAAAACATACTGACCAATAAAAAGATGTCAATTGAAACGAGAAAAAGAGTGTTGGGGTGCTACATAGAACCTGTACTTTTATATGGATGTGAAGCTTGGACAATGAGCAGTCAAGCTGAAAAACATCTGATGGCTGTAGAAATGTGGTTTCTGAGGAAAATGCAAAGAATACCATGGACAGCCAGAAAGACCAATGAACAAGTCCTTCAAGAAACAAATGAACATTGTAAACTGATTAGAGACATTAGACGCAGAGAGCCACAATTTTTTGGGCATGTTATGAGAAGAAATAAATTGGAGAATTTGGTGACAACTGGTAAGATTTTCTTCTTCTTCTTTGCGTTTATCCGAAGTGGTTTTTTTTTCAGATGTGATTGTGATGTGTCTGTTATGCGCCCTTGGGCCGAAACCCGTAGGCCAACACAACCGGCTTTTGCGTGCTTTTTTGACCAGGTAGCATTCCTGGGAGACTCTCACTGTTTGCGGTACCGTCCACAACACAGCTTGCCAAGATGGAACGGTCGAAGACAACGGTAGTCCCTCAAAGGAAGGCAGGGACAGTCCATGGCATTTTCCGCCATCCAGGGTGGCATCCATAATTGCAGGGCCGGCACATAGCGCCCTGGTGCTGGGCTCACCGAGGGAATCGTCACGTCCTGCTCATGGCTGCTTTAATTCCTCACTTCAATATATTGGGCATTTCGTTCGCCCCGGGCCGTTCCCGCACAGACCAGACTGGTCTGCAGTCAATATCCACTCAGCGAGTTTTTCGGACATGTGCTTGTCGTTGTGTCCGTCAGAGCTGTTCCAGACACGTCGGACATTCGGAAAACTACCTAGTCAGAGCTGTTCCGAACAAGAGCGGCATTCGGAAACTAGATAGCTGTTCCTAGCACGAGGGAAGTTAGTTAGAGCTTTTCCGGTCATACGGATGCCAGTTAGAGCTTTTCCGGTCACGAAAGACATTTCACTCGGACGTAATTGCGTAGGCTGGCACTTCCGGCTTCAGCGGGCATTTTTGATGAAGGTTAGCCTTCCACGGGTTTCGAGACAGACTGTTATTTCGACTTCCACACAGCAAGCTTTTGCTTCGGGCTGCCACGTAATGGATTCGCAAGACAGGCGTTCCATTTCGTGTCAACAAGACAATTTTCCACCTTTGACTACACTCACTCCTTGAGTACGGTTACAGACTATCTACGGGACGTGCGACCGAGTTGTTTTTCCACCTTTAGTACTCAGTACTCGCTAACGAGGTAGGCTACATGTGCTGCCGGCTCAGCACCTTACCTCCGTGCGTCTGTGGGCGAGTAACGGCCAGGCCCTCTCATCCGGGGATCCCTCATATCCCCCAGCTAACAGCTATCGAACGAGTATCTGCGCCAAGCATGTAGCGTGCTCAGCACCTCACCTCAATTTTGATGAGGTTTATGTCGGCCAGGCTCTCACTTCCGAGGGTTTATGGCTTAGAGACGTTAAGCCATACACCTCGACTGGGAACATATAGAGGTTATGTCCGGACTGGGATTATTGGCATCGTCAGTGCAGGATTTACGTATAAGCTAAACAAGCTATAGCTTAGGGCCCCCAAGAAAGTGGGGGGCCCCAAAAAATATTGCCCCATGTAAGACATAGAATATCTGGACTTATAAAGGGCCCCATATTTCAAATAGCTTAGGGCCTTATCAAGTCTAAATCCGGCGCTGGGCATCGTTTGCCTGATTTAGACTGCTATCCTCAGTCTACCTGCAGAGCAGCAGGTTGTGTCTCTCTTAGTCTGGTCCCTATCAAAAGAACTGTCCAATATGTAGTTAATATCCTTCGGAATAGCGCTTGGGGTCAGTGGGACACTCAAGCTCCCCCACCACGGCAAGGTGGAGACACATCGGGGGAGACTGGTAAGATCGAAAGGAACAGACCAAGGGGAAGACCTAGAAGCAAGTACCTGGATGGCTTGGCCTTGTGGCATGGTCGAGACAAACACGGAGCTGGTCCACGACTCTGGTGATCGAGTGAGATGGCAAAACATGACCGCTCACGCTTACCGGCTATGGCACATGATGGATGGATGGATGGATGGATGGAACTACCCTCTTTATTTCCCATTTTAATTGCTGCTACTTGGTTGCAGTAAATATTATTTATTATTCTTAAAAACTTCTGTATGGATGTGAAGCGTGGACAATGAGCTGAAAAACAACTGATGGCTGTGGAAATGTGGTTTCTGGGGAAAATGCAGAGAATACAGAGACGGACAGAAAGACCAATGAACAAGTCCTTCAAGAAAGAAATGAAGATCTTAAACTGATTAGAGAAATTAGACGCAGACAGTCAACATTTTTTGGGCATGTTATGAGAAGAAATGACTTGGAGAACTTGGTGACAACTGGCAAGATCGAAGGGAAGAGACCAAAGGGGAAGACCGTGGAGTAAATACCTGGATGGCTTGGCCATGTGGCATGGTCGAGACAGGAACATGGAGCTGATCCACAACTCTGGTGATTGAGTGAGATGGCAGAACATGACTGCCCACGCCTATTGGCATGTCACATGATGGATGGACGGATTCTTAATTCTTTCCCATCATTTGATGTTATATTGGCTGAAATAATAGCTGAATTAGTAGTTGGCTGTATGACACTGTGTGTTACATTGGCTGCAATAATAGCTGAAGTAGTAGTATTTGGCTGTATGACACCGTGTGTTACATTGGCTGCAATTTAAAAGCTGAAAGTTGTTTGGGTTATGACACTGTGTGTTACATTGGCTGCAAAAATAGCTGAAGTAGTTGGCTGTATGACACTGTGTGTTACATTGGGTGCAATAATAGCTGAAGTAGTTGGCTGTATGACACCCTGTGTTACATTGGCTGCAATAATAGCTGAAGTAGTTTGGGTGTATGACACCGTGTGTTACATTGGCTGCAATAATAGCTGAAGTAGTTGGCTGTATGACACTGTGTGTTACATTGGCTGCAATAATAGCTGAAAGGGTTTAAAATTTTTTTGTAGTTGGCTTTTTATGACAAACCCTGTGTTACATTTGGGTGCAATAATAGCTGAAGTAGTAGTAGTTGGCTGTATGACACTGTGTGTTACATTGGCTGCAATAATAGCTGAAAGTAGTTGGCTGTATGAACCGGGTTTTCATTGGCTGCAATAATAGCTGAAGTAGTAGTAGTTGGCTATATGACACCATGTGTTACATTGGCTGCAATAATAGCTGAAGTAGTAGTAGTTGGCTGTATGACACCGTGTGTTACATTGGCTGCAATAATAGCTGAAGTAGTAGTAGTTGGCTGTATGACACCGTGTGTTACATTGGCTGCAATAATAGCTGAAGTAGATGGCTGTATGACACCGTGTGTTATATTGGCTGAAATAATAGCTGAATTAGTAGTTGGCTGTATGACACTGTGTGTTACATTGGCTGCAATAATAGCTGAAGTAGTAGTAGTTGGCTGTATGACACCGTGTGTTACATTGGCTGCAATAATAGCTGAAGTAGTAGTAGTTGGCTGTATGACACCATGTGTTACATTGGCTGCAATAATAGCTGAAGTAGTAGTAGTTGGCTGTATGACACCGTGTGTTACATTGGCTGCAATAATAGCTGAAGTAGTTGGCTGTATGACACCGTGTGTTACATTGGCTGCAATAATAGCTGAAGAAGTTCGCTATATGACACCGTGTGTTACATTGGCTGCAATAATAGCTGAAGTAGTTGGCTGTATGACACTGTGTGTTACATTGGCTGCAATAATAGCGAAGTATAGTAGTGGCTGTATGACACTGTGTGTTACATTGGCTGCAATAATAGCTGAAGTAGTAGTAGTTGGCTGTATGACACTGTGTGTTACATTGGCTGCAATAATAGCTGAAGTAGTAGTAGTTGGCTGTATGACACCGTGTGTTACATTGGCTGCAATAATAGCTGAAGTTAGTAGTTGGCTGATATGACACCGTGTGTTACATTGGCTGCAATAATAGCTGAAGATAGTTGGCTATATGACACTCGTGTGTTACATTGGCTGCAATAATAGCTGAAGTAGTTAGCTGTATGACACCGTGTGTTACATTGGCTGCAATAATAGCTGAAGTAGTAATAGTTGGCTGTATGACACCGTGTGTTACATTGGCTGCAATAATAGCTGTAGTAGTTGGCTGTATGACACCGTGTGTTACATTGGCTGCAATAATAGCTGAAGTAGTAGTTGCTGTATGACACCGTGTGTTACATTGGCTGCAATAATAGCTGAAGTAGTAGTTGGCTGTATGACACCTGTGTGTTACATTGGCTGCAATAATAGCTGAAGTAGTTGGCTGTATGACACCGTGTGTTACATTGGCTGCAATAATAGCTGAAGTAGTTGGCTGTATGACACTGTGTGTTACATTGGCTGCAATAATAGCTGAAGTAGTAGTTGGCTGTATGACACCGTGTGTTACATTGGCTGCAATAATAGCTGAAGTAGTATGGCTGTATGACACGTGTGTTACATTGGCTGCTATAACAGCTGAAGTAGTTGGCTGTATGACATCGTGTGTTACATTGGCTGCAATAATAGCTGAAGTAGTAGTAGTTGGCTGATATGACACCGTGTGTTACATTGGCTGCAATAATAGCTGAAGTAGTAGTAGTTGGCTGTATGACACTGTGTGTTACATTGGCTGCAATAATAGCTGAAGTAGTTGGCTGTATGACACTGTGTGTTACATTGGCTGCAATAATAGATGAAGTAGTAGTTGGCTGTATGACACCGTGTGTTAAATTGGCTGCAATAATAGCTGAAGTAGTTAGCTATATGACACTGTGTGTTACATTGGCTGCAATAATAGCTGAAGTAGTTGGCTGTATGACACTGTGTGTTACATTGGCTGCAATAATAGCTGAAGTAGTTGGCTGTATGACACCGTGTGTTACATTGGCTGCATTAATAGCTGAAGTTGATGGCTATATGACACTGTGTGTTACATTGGCTGCAATAATAGCTGAAGTAGTAGTAGTTGGCTGTATGACACCTGTGTGTTACATTGGCTGCAATAATAGCTGAAGTAGTAGTAGATGGCTGTATGAAACTGTGTGTTACATTGGCTGCAATAATAGCTGAAGTAGTTGGCTGTATGACACTGTGTGTTACACTGGCTGCAATAATAGCTGAAGTAGTTGGCTGTATGACACCGTGTGTTACATTGGCTGCAATAATAGCTGAAGTAGTTGGCTGTATGACACTGTGTGTTACATTGGCTGCAATAATAGCTGAAGTAGTAGTAGTTGGCTGTATGACACTGTGTGTTACATTGGCTGCAATAATAGCTGAAGTAGTAGTTGGCTGTATGACACTGTGTGTTACATTGGATGCAATAATAGCTGAAGTAGTTGGCTGTATGACACCTGTGTGTTACATTGGCTGCAATAATAGCTGAAGTAGTTGGCTGTATGACACTGTGTGTTACACTGGCTGCTATAATAGCTGAAGTAGTAGTTGGCTGTATGACACCGTGTGTTACATTGGCTGCATTAATAGCTGAAGTAGTTAGCTGTATGACACCTGTGTGTTACATTGGCTGCAATAATAGCTGAAGTAGTTGGCTGTATGACACTGTGTGTTACATTGGATGCAATAATAGCTGAAGTAGTAGTTGGCTGTATGACACTGTGTGTTACATTGGCTGCAATAATAGCTGAAGTAGTTGGCTGTATGACACTGTGTGTTACATTGGCTGCAATAATAGCTGAAGTAGTTGGCTGTATGACACTGTGTGTTACATTGGCTGCAATAATAGCTGAAGTAGTAGTTGGCTGTATGACACCGTGTGTTACATTGGCTGCAATAATAGCTGAAGTAGTTGGCTGTATGACACCTGTGTGTTACATTGGCTGCAATAATAGCTGAAGTAGTAGTAGTTGGCTGTATGACACTGTGTGTTACATTGGCTGCAATAATAGCTGAAGTAGTTGGCTGTATGACACTGTGTGTTACATTGGCTGCAATAATAGCTGAAGTAGTAGTTGGCTGTATGACACTGTGTGTTACATTGGCTGCAATAATAGCTGAAGTAGTTGGCTGTATGACACTGTGTGTTACATTGGCTGCAATAATAGCTGAAGTAGTAGTTGGCTGTATGACACCTGTGTGTTACATTGGCTGCAATAATAGCTGAAGTAGTTGGCTGTATGACACTGTGTGTTACATTGGCTGCAATAATAGCTGAAGTAGTTGGCTGTATGACACTGTGTGTTACATTGGCTGCAATAATAGCTGAAGTAGTAGTGTGCTGTATGACACTGTGTGTTACATTGGCTGCAATAATAGCTGAAGTAGTAGTGGCTGTATGACACTGTGTGTTACATTGGCTGCAATAATAGCTGAAGTAGTTGGCTGTATGACACCTGTGTGTTACATTGGCTGCAATAATAGCTGAAGTAGTATTGGCTATATGACACTGTGTGTTACATTGGCTGCAATAATAGCTGAAGTAGATGGCTGTATGACACCGTGTGTTACATTGGCTGCAATAATAGCTGAAGTAGTAGTTGGCTGTATGACACCGTGTGTTACATTGGCTGCAATAATAGCTGAAGTAGTAGTTGGCTGTATGGTACTGTGTGTTACATTGGCTGCAATAATAGCTGAAGTAGTTGGCTGATATGACACTGTGTGTTACATTGGCTGCAATAATAGCTGAAGTAGTAGTTGGCTGTATGACACCGTGTGTTACATTGGCTGCAATAATAGCTGAAGTAGAGTTGGCTGTATGACACTGTGTGTTACATTGGCTGCAATAATAGCTGATAGTAGTAGTTGGCTGTATGACACCGTGTGTTACATTGGCTGCAATAATAGCTGAAGTAGTAGTTGGCTGAATGACACTGTGTGTTACATTGGCTGCAATAATAGCTGAAGTAGTAGTTGGCTGTATGACACCGTGTGTTACATTGGCTGCAATAATAGCTGAAGTAGTTGGCTGTATGACACTGTGTGTTACATTGGCTGCAATAATAGCTGAAGTAGTTGGCTGTATGACACCGTGTGTTACATTGGCTGCAATAATAGCTGAAGTAGTTGGCTGTATGACACTGTGTGTTACATTGGCTGCAATAATAGCTGAAGTAGTTGGCTGTATGACACCGTGTGTTACATTGGCTGCAATAATAGCTGAAGTAGTAGTTGGCTGTATGACACTGTGTGTTACATTGGCTGCAATAATAGCTGAAGTAGTAGTTGGCTGTATGACACCGTGTGTTACATTGGCTGCAATAATAGCTGAATTAGTAGTAGTTGGCTGTATGACGCCGTGTGTTACATTGGCTGCAATAATAGCTGAAGTAGTAGTTGGCTGTATGGTACTGTGTGTTACATTGGCTGCAATAATAGCTGAAGTAGTAGTTGGCTGTATGACACCGTGTGTTACATTGGCTGCAATAATAGCTGAAGTAGTAGTTGGCTGTATGACACTCGTGTGTTACATTGGCTGCAATAATAGCTGAAGTAGTAGTTGGCTGTATGACACCGTGTGTTACATTGGCTGCAATAATAGCTGAAGTAGTTGGCTGTATGACACCGTGTGTTACATTGGCTGCAATAATAGCTGAAGTAGTAGTTGGCTGTATGACACCGTGTGTTACATTGGCTGCAATAATAGCTGAAGTAGTAGTAGTTGGCTGTATGACACCGTGTTACATTGGCTGCAATAATAGCTGAAGTAGTAGTAGTTGGCTGTATGACACCGTGTGTTACATTGGCTGCAATAATAGCTGAAGTAGTAGTTGGCTGTATGACACCGTGTGTTACATTGGCTGCAATAATAGCTGAAGTAGTAGTTGGCTGTATGACACTGTGTGTTACATTGGCTGCTATAATAGCTGAAGTAGTAGTTGGCTGTATGACACCGTGTGTTACATTGGCTGCAATAATAGCTGAAGTAGTAGTAGTTGGCTGTATGACACCGTGTGTTACATTGGCTGCAATAATAGCTGAAGTAGTAGTTGGCTGTATGGTACTGTGTGTTACATTGGCTGCAATAATAGCTGAAGTAGTAGTAGTTGGCTGTATGACGCCGTGTGTTACATTGGCTGCAATAATAGCTGAAGTAGTAGTTGGCTGTATGACACTGTGTGTTACATTGGCTGCAATAATAGCTGAAGTAGTAGTTGGCTGTATGACACCGTGTGTTACATTGGCTGCAATAATAGCTGAAGTAGTAGTTGGCTGTATGACACCGTGTGTTACATTGGCTGCAATAATAGCTGAAGTAGTAGTTGGCTGTATGACACCTGTGTGTTACATTGGCTGCAATAATAGCTGAAGTAGTAGTTGGCTGTATGACGCCGTGTGTTACATTGGCTGCAATAATAGCTGAAGTAGTAGTTGGCTGTATGACACTGTGTGTTACATTGGCTGCAATAATAGCTGAAGTAGTTGGCTGTATGACACCGTGTGTTACATTGGCTGCAATAATAGCTGAAGTAGTAGTAGTTGGCTGTATGACACCGTGTGTTACATTGGCTGCAATAATAGCTGAAGTAGTAGTTGGCTGTATGACACTGTGTGTTACATTGGCTGCAATAATAGCTGAAGTAGTAGTTGGCTGTATGACACCGTGTGTTACATTGGCTGCAATAATAGCTGAAGTAGTAGTAGTGCTGTATGACACTGTGTGTTACATTGGCTGCAATAATAGCTGAAGTAGTAGTGGCTGTATGACACTGTGTGTTACATTGGCTGCAATAATAGCTGAAGTAGTAGTAGTTGGCTGTATGACACCGTGTGTTACATTGGCTGCAATAATAGCTGAAGTAGTAGTAGTTGGCTGTATGACACTGTGTGTTACATTGGCTGCAATAATAGCTGAAGTAGTAGTAGTTGGCTGTATGACACTGTGTGTTACATTGGCTGCAATAATAGCTGAAGTAGTAGTTGGCTGTATGACACCGTGTGTTACATTGGCTGCAATAATAGCTGAAGTAGTAGTGGCTGTATGACACTGTGTGTTACATTGGCTGCAATAATAGCTGAAGTAGTAGTAGTTGGCTGTATGACACGTGTGTTACATTGGCTGCAATAATAGCTGAAGTAGTAGTATGGCTGTATGACACTGTGTGTTACATTGGCTGCAATAATAGCTGAAGTAGTAGTAGTTGGCTGTATGACACCGTGTGTTACATTGGCTGCAATAATAGCTGAAGTAGTATGGCTGTATGACACTGTGTGTTACATTGGCTGCAATAATAGCTGAAGTAGTAGTTGGCTGTATGACACTGTGTGTTACATTGGCTGCAATAATAGCTGAAGTAGTAGTTGGCTGTATGACACTGTGTGTTACATTGGCTGCAATAATAGCTGAAGTAGTTGGCTGTATGACACCGTGTGTTACATTGGCTGCAATAATAGCTGAGTAGTAGTAGTTGGCTGTATGACACTCGTGTGTTACATTGGCTGCAATAATAGCTGAAGTAGTATGGCTGTATGACACCGTGTGTTACATTGGCTGCAATAATAGCTGAAGTAGTTGGCTGTATGACACTGTGTGTTACATTGGCTGCAATAATAGCTGAAGTAGTGGCTGTATGACACCTGTGTGTTACATTGGCTGCAATAATAGCTGAAGTAGTAGTTGGCTGTATGACACTGTGTGTTACATTGGCTGCAATAATAGCTGAAGTAGTTGGCTGTATGACACCGTGTGTTACATTGGCTGCAATAATAGCTGAAGTAGTAGTTGGCTGTATGACACCTGTGTGTTACATTGGCTGCAATAATAGCTGAAGTAGTTGGCTAGTATGACACCGTGTGTTACATTGGCTGCAATAATAGCTGAAGTAGTTGGCTGTATGACACCGTGTGTTACATTGGCTGCAATAATAGCTGAAGTAGTTGGCTGTATGACACTGTGTGTTACATTGGCTGCAATAATAGCTGAAGTAGTAGTAGTTGGCTGTATGACACGTGTGTTACATTGGCTGCAATAATAGCTGAAGTAGTAGTTGGCTGTATGACACTGTGTGTTACATTGGCTGCAATAATAGCTGAGTAGTAGTTGGCTGTATGACACCGTGTGTTACATTGGCTGCAATAATAGCTGAAGTAGTTGGCTGTATGACACTGTGTGTTACATTGGCTGCAATAATAGCTGAAGTAGTTGGCTGTATGACACCGTGTGTTACATTGGCTGCAATAATAGCTGAAGTAGTTGGCTGTATGACACCGTGTGTTACATTGGCTGCAATAATAGCTGAAGTAGTAGTATTGCTGTATGACACTGTGTGTTACATTGGCTGCAATAATAGCTGAAGTAGTAGTGTTGGCTGTATGACACCGTGTGTTACATTGGCTGCAATAATAGCTGAAGTAGTAGTTGGCTGTATGACACCGTGTGTTACATTGGCTGCAATAATAGCTGAAGTAGTAGTTGGCTGTATGACACCGTGTGTTACATTGGCTGCAATAATAGCTGAAGTAGTTGGCTGTATGACACTGTGTGTTACATTGGCTGCAATAATAGCTGAAGTAGTTGGCTGTATGACACTGTGTGTTACATTGGCTACAATAATAGCTGAAGTAGTAGTAGTTGGCTAGTATGACACCGTGTGTTACATTGGCTGCAATAATAGCTGAAGTAGTAGTTGGCTGTATGACACCGTGTGTTACATTGGCTGCAATAATAGCTGAAGTAGTTAGGCTGTATGACACTGTGTGTTACATTGGCTGCAATAATAGCTGAAGTAGTAGTTGGCTGTATGGCACTGTGTGTTACATTGGCTGCAATAATAGCTGAAGTAGTAGTAGTTGGCTGTATGACACCGTGTGTTACATTGGCTGCAATAATAGCTGAAGTAGTAGTAGTTGGCTGTATGACACCTGTGTGTTACATTGGCTGCAATAATAGCTGAAGTAGTAGTAGTGGCTGTATGACACTGTGTGTTACATTGGCTGCAATAATAGCTGAAGTAGTAGTAGTGGCTGTATGACACTGTGTGTTACATTGGCTGCAATAATAGCTGAAGTAGTTGGCTATATGACACCGTGTGTTACATTGGCTGCAATAATAGCTGAAGTAGTTGGCTATATGACACCGTGTGTTACATTGGCTGCAATAATAGCTGAAGTAGTAGTTGGCTGTATGACACTGTGTGTTACATTGGCTGCAATAATAGCTGAAGTAGTATTGGCTGTAATGACACGTGTGTTACATTGGCTGCAATAATAGCTGATAGTAGTAGTTGGCTGTATGACACCGTGTGTTACATTGGCTGCAATAATAGCTGAAGTAGTAGTTGGCTGTATGGTACTGTGTGTTACATTGGCTGCAATAATAGCTGAAGTAGTAGTAGTTGGCTGTATGACACCGTGTGTTACATTGGCTGCAATAATAGCTGAAGTAGTAGTTGGCTGTATGACACCGTGTGTTACATTGGCTGCAATAATAGCTGAAGTAGTTGGCTGTATGACACCGTGTGTTACATTGGCTGCAATAATAGCTGAAGTAGTAGTTGGCTGTATGACACCGTGTGTTACATTGGCTGCAATAATAGCTGAAGTAGTAGTTGGCTGTATGACACCGTGTGTTACATTGGCTGCAATAATAGCTGAAGTAGTAGTTGGCTGTATGGTACTGTGTGTTACATTGGCTGCAATAATAGCTGAATTAGTAGTAGTTGGCTGTATGACGCCGTGTGTTACATTGGCTGCAATAATAGCTGAAGTAGTAGTTGGCTGTATGGTACTGTGTGTTACATTGGCTGCAATAATAGCTGAAGTAGTTGGCTGTATGACACCGTGTGTTACATTGGCTGCAATAATAGCTGAAGTAGTTGGCTGTATGACACCGTGTGTTACATTGGCTGCAATAATAGCTGAAGTAGTTGGCTGTATGACACTGTGTGTTACATTGGCTACAATAATAGCTGAAGTAGTAGTAGTTGGCTGTATGACATCGTGTGTTACATTGGCTGCAATAATAGCTGTAGTAGTAGTTGGCTGTATGACATCGTGTGTTACATTGGCTGCAATAATAGCTGAAGTAGTTGGCTGTATGACACCGTGTGTTACATTGGCTGCAATAATAGCTGAAGTAGTTGGCTGTATGACACTGTGTGTTACATTGGCTGCAATAATAGCTGAAGTAGTTGGCTGTATGACACCGTGTGTTACATTGGCTGCAATAATAGCTGAAGTAGTTGGCTGTATGACACTGTGTGTTACATTGGCTGCAATAATAGCTGAAGTAGTAGTTGGCTGTATGACACCGTGTGTTACATTGGCTGCAATAATAGCTGAAGTAGTTGGCTGTATGACACCGTGTGTTACATTGGCTGCAATAATAGCTGAAGTAGTTGGCTGTATGACACCGTGTGTTACACTGACTGCAATAATAGCTGAAGTAGTTGGCTGTATGACACTGTGTGTTACATTGGCTACAATAATAGCTGAAGTAGTAGTAGTTGGCTATATGACACCGTGTGTTACATTGGCTGCAATAATAGCTGAAGTAGTTGGCTGTATGACACCGTGTGTTACACTGGCTGCAATAATAGCTGAAGTAGTTGGCTGTATGACACTGTGTGTTACATTGGCTGCAATAATAGCTGAAGTAGTTGGCTGTATGACACTGTGTGTTACATTGGCTGCAATAATAGCTGAAGTAGTTAGCTATATGACACCGTGTGTTACATTGGCTGCAATAATAGCTGAAGTAGTTGGCTGTATGACACCGTGTGTTACACTGGCTGCAATAATAGCTGAAGTAGTTGGCTGTATGACACCGTGTGTTACATTGGCTGCAATAATAGCTGAAGTAGTTGGCTGTATGACACCGTGTGTTACACTGGCTGCAATAATAGCTGAAGTAGTAGTAGTTGGCTGTATGACACTGTGTGTTACATTGGCTGCAATAATAGCTGAAGTAGTTGGCTGTATGACACTGTGTGTTACATTGGCTACAATAATAGCTGAAGTAGTAGTAGTTGGCTGTATGACACTGTGTGTTACATTGGCTGCAATAATAGCTGAAGTAGTTGGCTGTATGACACTGTGTGTTACATTGGCTGCAATAATAGCTGAAGTAGTAGTTGGCTGTATGACACCGTGTGTTAAATTGGCTGCAATAATAGCTGAAGTAGTTAGCTATATGACACTGTGTGTTACATTGGCTGCAATAATAGCTGAAGTAGTTGGCTGTATGACACTGTGTGTTACATTGGCTGCAATAATAGCTGAAGTAGTAGTAGTTGGCTGTATGACACCGTGTGTTACATTGGCTGCAATAATAGCTGAAGTAGTAGTAGATGGCTGTATGAAACTGTGTGTTACATTGGCTGCAATAATAGCTGAAGTAGTAGTAGTTGGCTGTATGGCACTGTGTGTTACATTGGCTGCAATAATAGCTGAAGTAGATGGCTATATGACGCCGTGTGTTACAATGGCCGCAATAATAGCTGTAGTAGTAGTTGGCTGTATGACACCGTGTGTTACATTGGCTGCAATAATAGCTGTAGTAGTAGTTGGCTGTATGGCACTGTGTGTTACATTGGCTGCAATAATAGCTGAAGTAGTTGGATGAATGATACTGTGTGTTACATTGGATGCAATAATAGCTGTAGTAGTAGTTGGCTATATGACACCGTGTGTTACATTGGCTGCAATAATAGCTGAAGTAGTTGGATGTATGATACTGTGTGTTACATTGGATGCAATAATAGCTGTAGTAGTAGTTGGCTGTATGACACCGTGTGTTACATTGTATGCAATAATAGCTGAAGTAGTAGTAGTTGGCTGTATGATGCTGTGTATTACATTGGCTGCAATAATAGCTGAAGTAGTTGGCTGTATGACACTGTGTGTTACATTGGCTGCAATAATAGCTGAAGTAGTAGTAGCTGGCTGTATGACATCGTGTGTTACATTGGCTGCAATAATAGCTGAAGTAGTTGGCTGTATGACACCGTGTGTTACACTGGCTGCAATAATAGCTGAAGTAGTTGGCTGTATGACACCGTGTGTTACACTGGCTGCAATAATAGCTGAAGTAGTTGGCTGTATGACACCGTGTGTTACACTGGCTGCAATAATAGCTGAAGTAGTTGGCTGTATGACACTGTGTGTTACATTGGCTGCAATAATAGCTGAAGTAGTTGGCTGTATGACACCGTGTGTTACATTAGCTGCAATAATAGCTGAAGTAGTAGTAGTTGGCTGTATGACACTGTGTGTTACATTGGCTGCAATAATAGCTGAAGTAGTTGGCTGTATGACACCGTGTGTTACATTGGCTGCAATAATAGCTGAAGTAGTTGGCTGTATGACACCGTGTGTTACATTGGCTGCAATAATAGCTGAAGTAGTAGTTGGCTGTATGACACTGTGTGTTACATTGGCTGCAATAATAGCTGAAGTAGTAGTAGTTGGCTGTATGACATCGTGTGTTACATTGGCTGCAATAATAGCTGTAGTAGTAGTTGGCTGTATGACATCGTGTGTTACATTGGCTGCAATAATAGCTGAAGTAGTTGGCTGTATTACACCGTGTGTTACATTGGCTGCAATAATAGCTGAAGTAGTTGGCTGTATGACACTGTGTGTTACACTGGCTGCAATAATAGCTGAAGTAGTTGGCTGTATGACACCGTGTGTTACATTGGCTGCAATAATAGCTGAAGTAGTTGGCTGTATGACACCGTGTGTTACATTGGCTACAATAATAACTGAAGTAGTTGGCTGTATGACACTGTGTGTTACATTGGCTGCAATAATAGCTGAAGTAGTAGTTGGTGGCTATATGACACCGTGTGTTACATTGGTTGCAATAATAGCTGAAGTAGTTGGCTGTATGACACCGTGTGTTACATTGGCTGCAATAATAGCTGAAGTAGTTGGCTGTATGACACCGTGTGTTACACTGACTGCAATAATAGCTGAAGTAGTTGGCTGTATGACACTGTGTGTTACATTGGCTGCAATAATAGCTGAAGTAGTTGGCTGTAAGACACTGTGTGTTACATTGGCTACAATAATAGCTGAAGTAGTAGTAGTTGGCTATATGACACCGTGTGTTACATTGGCTGCAATAATAGCTGAAGTAGTTGGCTGTATGACACCGTGTGTTACACTGGCTGCAATAATAGCTGAAGTAGTTGGCTGTATGACACTGTGTGTTACATTGGCTGCAATAATAGCTGAAGTAGTTGGCTGTATAACACTGTGTGTTACATTGGCTGCAATAATAGCTGAAGTAGTTAGCTATATGACACCGTGTGTTACATTGGCTGCAATAATAGCTGAAGTAGTTGGCTGTATGACACCGTGTGTTACACTGGCTGCAATAATAGCTGAAGTAGTAGTAGTTGGCTGTATGACACCGTGTGTTACATTGGCTGCAATAATAGCTGAAGTAGTTGGCTGTATGACACCGTGTGTTACACTGGCTGCAATAATAGCTGAAGTAGTTGGCTGTATGACACTGTGTGTTACATTGGCTGCAATAATAGCTGAAGTAGTTGGCTGTATGACACTGTGTGTTACATTGGCTGCAATAATAGCTGAAGTAGTTAGCTATATGACACCGTGTGTTACATTGGCTGCAATAATAGCTGAAGTAGTTGGCTGTATGACACCGTGTGTTACACTGGCTGCAATAATAGCTGAAGTAGTAGTAGTTGGCTGTATGACACCGTGTGTTACATTGGCTGCAATAATAGCTGAAGTAGTTGGCTGTATGACACTGTGTGTTACATTGGCTACAATAATAGCTGAAGTAGTAGTAGTTGGCTATATGACACCGTGTGTTACATTGGCTGCAATAATAGCTGAAGTAGTTGGCTGTATGACACCGTGTGTTACACTGGCTGCAATAATAGCTGAAGTAGTTGGCTGTATGACACCGTGTGTTACATTGGCTGCAATAATAGCTGAAGTAGTAGTAGTTGGCTGTATGACACCGTGTGTTACACTGGCTGCAATAATAGCTGAAGTAGTTGGCTGTATGACACTGTGTGTTACACTGGCTGCAATAATAGCTGAAGTAGTAGTAGTAGTTGGCTGTATGATGCCGTGAGTTACATTGGCTGCAATAATAGCTGAAGTAGTTGGCTGTATGACACTGTGTGTTACATTGGCTGCAATAATAGCTGAAGTAGTTGGCTGTATGACACCGTGTGTTACATTGGCTGCAATAATAGCTGAAGTAGTTGGCTGTATGACACCGTGTGTTACATTGGCTGCAATAATAGCTGAAGTAGATGGCTATATGACACTGTGTGTTACATTGGCTGAAATAATAGCTGAAGTAGTTGGCTGTATGACACCGTGTGTTACACTGGCTGCAATAATAGCTGAAGTAGTTGTAGTTGGCTGTATGATTCTGTGTTACATTTGCTGCAATAATAGCTGAAGTAGTAGTAGTAGTTGGCTGTATGATGCAGTGAGTTACATTGGCTGCAATAATAGCTGAAGTAGTTGGCTGTACGACACCGTGTGTTATATTGGCTGCAATAATAGCTGAAGTAGTTGGCTGTATGACACTGTGTGTTACATTGGCTGCAATAATAGCTGAAGTAGTTGGCTATATAACACCGTGTGTTACCTTGGCTGCAATAATAGCTGAAGTAGTTGGCTGTATGACACCGTGTGTTACACTGGCTGCAATAATAGCTGAAGTAGTTGTAGTTGGCTGTATGATTCTGTGTTACATTTGCTGCAATAATAGCTGAAGTAGTTGGCTGTATGCTGCTGTGTGTTACATTTGCTGCAATAATAGCTGAAGTAGTTGGCTGTATGATGCGGTGTGTTACATTTGCTGCAATAATAGCTGAAACTAACTATTCTTCTTATTTGTGTCAATACTGCATCTATTCAATGACAAATACAGTACAACAATCAATCATAAACATTGATAGTCAGCTTGGCCGAATGGATAAGAGCACTTGCTCTTAAACTTCTGTTTATCTGATGGTGAGTTAGCGGGTTAAACCCCTACACACGGGTTCCAAATGTTGCTGTATGTAGCCGGGTCGCAGTGTTGGGGAGAGCACCCAACATTGCTTAAATACCTCAATGGCTCATGAATACATAACCTATGCAGCAAAAGTCCAACTCCTGGCCTTCACGTGGCGGACCTGTTTAAACTAACAGGAGAAGTGGCGACGGCGATTCTCTGTCGCAGGAAAATAACCAGTATGTTCTAGATGTGTATGTACGTACATGCATGCGCAGACAGGTGTGTGCGCGCGTACACATCTACACTCGAGTGAGACCACAGTCTGCTCTAGCAAAGAAAGGTGCTGAAGACGGAGGCAACCAGCCAAGAGGCGCACCACAGAAATCAGGATGCCACGCAAAATGGAATATGTCGACTACTGCTAATTGTTATGGTGCTCGCCCTGCTTTGGACCCCCAGGCAGGTGCAGTGCCGGGCCCTATGTCTCGAAAGGGTCCAACCCCAACTACTGGAGATCCTTCTCAGATGTCCTGTGGAGCCAGGGGACATGAGAATAGTACGACTGGCCATACTAAACGAAGACTTAAAATAATGCACTGGAATGTGGAGGGAGTCAGCAACAAAAAAATAGAATTAGAAAAAATCTTGGACCAAGAAAAAGTAAGCATATGTTGCTTGCAAGAAACTCACCTCAATGAAAATATAGCCTTCAAAATCAGAGGCTACCAGTGTTACCGATCTGACCGAAAGGACAGGCGAAAAGGTGGGATACTGACCCTTGTAAAAAATAACATCATGGCTTCCCAAATCGAAGTCTACATGGAAGGGGCTGAGTATCAGACACTTAAACTTAAGACAGGTAATACAGACCTACATCTGATCAATTACTACTGACCAAGTGACCGCCCACAGGCACTGGACACACTACCACTAAAAGAAAAAATGATTGTGTGTAGCGATTTCAACAGCCACTCGCAGAGCTGGGGCTATGATCACATGGACCAGAGAGGAGAGAGACTGGAAGACTGGCAGGATGAGAATAGATTCATCTTGATTAACAAGAGTCCGACCCACATACTTTCTACTCGAGATCATGGCACTCTACAACTACACCTGACCTGGCTTTTCATTCACCAGACCTGGAGTGGAACATTACACAAATTGTTGGGAAACAACTTGGTGGCAGTGACCATCGGCCAGTCTTTCTAACCGTAGAAAATGAGCTTGTAAGTGAAAGCAGCACCCTCTCGAGGTGGAACTACAAGAAAACAGACTGGGCAATGTACAAGCATCGCACCAGCATACTGGTTAGAAACCTGAACACTGAGAAAGACATAAATAAAGCAGTTGAAGAGTTTGGTAAACAGTACCAAGAGGAGCCCGTAAACAATATAAACCCTACTGGAGTAGTGAACTGGAACAGTTGCATAATGATGTGGAAGTGTGTAGAAAGCAAGCAGAGGCCACACCCAGCCAAGAGCACCACAATAAATGCCAGCATGCAAAAGCCAAATTTCAAAGGGCCAAGCTGCAGGCTAGACGGAAAAGCTGGCAGGAGAAAACGGAGTCTCTGAACTTTGAAAGAGACACAAGGAAATTGTGGAAGCTAATAACAACAGCTTAATGACGAAGGCACAGGGAGAAACTCAAAAATTGCGCTACATAAAGATGGAAAAATCTTAACAAGAAAGCAAGCAGCTGACCATTTTGCGGACTCATTCGCACAAGATAACAATATCAAAATTAGTCCAGAGAAACAACAAGAGATTCGAGAGAAATGACAACATACAGGACAGAAGGAAATAGTACATGAGGTTCTAGAGGCACCAATCACAATCAGCGAACTGGAGCTAGTCATATCAAACCTGAAAATGAGAAAGTCACCAATCTTCAATAACAACTGGACCTTAGGCAGTGTTCCACAAGCCTGGAGAGAAGCAATCATGATACCCCTCCTAAAATCAGGGAAAGATGGTTCCATTGCCTCTAGCTACAGACCAATTAGCCTCACCAGCTGTCTCTGCAAAACACTGGAGCGCATCATCAATCACAGACTGCAGTGGTACATTGAAAGTAAAAACATCCTTGTGCCACAGTAGGCTGACTTTAGGCAGTGCTACTCTACGGAAGATCAGACAACCTACCTCTCTCAAGAAATTGAGGATGCATTCCAAGAGAAGAAGCTGGTGCTTGCGGCATCGATAGATCTGAAGAAAGCCTTTGACAAAGTCTGGAAAGAAGGTCTGATGAATAAACTGAGAAACTGCAAAGTCAATGGAAGAATGTACAAATGGGTGAAAGCATACTTGCACAACAGAAGAGCCCGAGTACAGATAGACGGACTCAAGAGCAAGAAAGTACTACAGCGTCACAGTGTTCCCCAGGGCGGAGTCTTGTCCCCCACACTTTTTCTATTCTTCATCAATGATCTTGTTGCTCACCTACCGCATGGAATTAAAGCGGCAATGTACGCCGATGACCTGGTTCTATGAATATGCATCAGTGGCCACCAGATTGCTACAAAGAGCTGTAGATACATTTGCTGCATGGGCAAATAAATGGTGTGTCAGCATAAACACTGACATGTGCAGCACCACCCTATTTACCCTCTCTCCAAAACAAAAGGCAGGGATCATCCAGATAAATGGAACACCCCTAAGAGAAGATAAAGAACCAACATACCTTGGAGTAACATTTGATGGCAGGCTGACATGGAGAAAGCACATCAACAAAGCAGTAGCAAAAGCCAGAAGGAAAATAGCCATTCTGAGAAAGCTAAGTGGAACCACATGGGGAGCCAGTGGGAAAATACTTAGCAAAGTTTACCAACGGAGCATGGGGACAACCCGTTGCTGTGAAGATGGAACTGCGACTAACTAACTAACCAACAGAGCATACGACCACACCTGGAATATGGGTCAACTGCGTGGTGTTCAGCATCAAAAACCACACTACAAGAGCTGAACAAGGTGCAAAATCAAGCACTTAGAGTCACCACATGAGATCAACCCCTATAGTGGAAATGGAGAAGATGGGGAGGACACAGGCACTGAGTGAGCGCAGAGATACGAAAACGCTAATACAAGCAGAAAAGTTCCTCAGCTTGCCAGGCCACCCTATGAAGAACAGATTTGAAAACCTAGCTATGGGGCGGTTGAAAAGAAGTAGTTTTATCCACCAGGCCAAACGACTCTGCAGAGAAACCACTGATCTGCCCACAGTTGGTATCCCCCTAACAACTATTCCAGAGCGAACTCCATGGAAAGATGAGCATAGACTATCGTTACAAATCCAGACAAAAGTGAGAGGAATATTTGACAAGGAAGAACAGAACAGTGTGCAGCGCAGAACAGCCACTCTCAGCTTCCTTGATGAAGAATACCCACAGGACCTCTGGATCCGAGTCTACACAGATGGGTCAGCACAAAATGCTGTTCGAAATGGAGCTGTAACGCAGCAAGTGGTTCAACACCATCCCATGCGTTCGTCTTTTTGGTAGCCGGTCAACTTCCATGGTACCCACTGTGAACACACCTTCCGATATTGCAATTTCTTACGAACCACCTTTTGAATTGTCCCAATTGACACATCAAATTCTTTCTCTAGCAAACATATGCTTCGACAACGGTTCATCTGTACTGCTGCATCAATTTTGGCGATGGTTTTTTTCTGTTGCAACAATATGCGCTTGACCCGGCCATCGAAGATCTGCCATGAACTGGCGTCCTTTCCGAAACATTCGTGCCGTCTATTACTGTTATCTTGGACACACATTTGTTACCGTACGCTGCCTGCATTCTTCAATGAATGTCCACTGGTCGACATCCTTAAAATGAAAGAAACTGACTCACCGCTCTTTGAGCTTCTTTGGATGGATTTTGGATCAACCCGGTCATTTTCTCAATGGTCAGAAACAGAACCTATGCATCATGGGACGATAAGCACGTGCTCTTTTATTCATTGGTCAGTACGTATCACATGACTATGACATGATCATGTTCAATGTACGCAATTACGCGTGGTGCGGCACAAACAGATTTCAAATGAACACTCCTAATATGTAAGCAAATATGACCGTTCTTGTCTGTCAAGACATATGATCATATTCTGTGAAAAGAAGTTCTCAGAAAAAAATGGATTCAGTATTGTGACATTGGGCTCCAGAAAATTAATAAAAATAATTTCTCAGCATATTCAAATATAATTTTTTCCCCCTTATCATTCAATCAGATCAATTCAGCCAAGACAACAGCCGCCATTTCCCATGAAATATAACAGCTTTAAAAAGTTTGTCAGCTTCTAGAAAGTAGGAGTTTTATGAAAAACCTTACAAGTCACAAAACCAAAAGCTACAAGTAAATTGTAAAACAGTAAAGGACCTTTAAGATGCCAAGATGTGAATGTGTTTATGGTGCTGCTTTTACTTCCCAAGACATTTCCTGCTGCCTGTTTAAGGATGGTTGACAGTGGAGCCCTGGTCAATTAAAGAAATGCACTAATGTTTATACAAATACATGATCACTAGGCATGCTAGACATTTCACTGTCATGGCTACCAACCACCACTACAAACATCTTATTTTATTGTAAAAGAACAGCTGTAATAGAAAGCTGATCAAAGAAAAGTTTGCCCAGAGACATCTCTTACATATTTGGCTATCATCACTTTCAATGAGTTATCTACCATAAACATTTTGGTATGTGCTTTGTGGCCGTTCCTGTCAAGATCACTGTGATAGCCTGTTCACTGTAATACCTCATCATTAGAGACTAACAAGTGTTGAGTAAAGAGCAACACATCAACCATAAACATCACATCCGTGAAAGTAAAGTCAAGAGGAACACATCAACCATAAACATCACATCCGTGAAAGTAAAGTCAAGAGCAACACATCAACCATAAACATCACATCCGTAAAAGTAAAGTAAAGGAGCACCTCTCACACCATGAGCTGTACTGGGAATATGGTGCTAGCGCCATATTCTTAGAACAATTGACATTCGATGGGAGAAATGGTTGATTTGTTAAGGTATATAGTTATAATGTTGGAGTATTTTAGAGCTACAGTTTGAATTAAACTGAAATCAACAAATTTAATTATATTTCTAAAGTTTAAACACACAAGCCACAAACAATATGTTGTCCAATTTATTGCCAGGCATATTTCACTGCATCTTGCCAGGTGCAGACAGCAGAGTTACATATCATATGAAGTGAATACATTAATTAATTATATATACCAGCACTTGATCCTCTCAGTGATTGATTATGGATTAGGTCTGCCTACAGTCTCAGAGAGTCAGCTGGTGAAGTTAGAGCGCATACAGAACGAAGCTATGCGTGTCATTCTGGGATGCACTAGAGACACCCCAGTAGTGTGTATGCATTACATCCTTGGTCTGCCGACTGTTGCTGATAGGCTCAAGGTGATGCAGGCGAAGGCATACCTCAGAGTAGCTGCAGACACAGACCACCCACTGCATGAGGCGCTGGACGCAGTTAAGGGTCAGCGACTGATAAGAGGGAAATCATGGATGGCTCAGGCGGAGGATACAATCAGACAGGTGTGCCCCTTGGAGAACATTAGGCGTGGAGAGGAGTGGGTCAGAGTGCCAGCGGAGCAGTCAGACTTGTGCAGAGTTATAATCACATTAAGCAGGAGTGGCCAGCAGGGGCCACGGAAGTGGAAATCCAGCAACTAATTCAGGACAATGCTCACTCGAGTGATGTGATTATCTACACAGATGGTTCGGTGTCAAGAGGTGAGAGAAGTGGCTGGGGGTTCATAGCCAAAGCTAATGGTCGATGTTTGGGGCAGGAGAGCCTGGCATATGATACCACAACATCCAGCTTAAGAATGGAGGTGGAGGCAGTCACTGCGGCTCTCCGCTGGATGGAGAATGCGACACACACACACATCATGATTGTAACTGACTCAGAAAGCATGCTGACGAGGGTGAGGACGGGCAGACTTCGTGCGGAGTGGCTTGCTTCGCTTCGGAGGTCACGGGTGACAAGCATCGCCTGGATCTTTTCTCCGGGGCATGCCGGTGTGCTGGGAAATGAACAGGCGGACAGATTGGCTGGCTCTGCAGAACTTGGTGGAGTATTGATACATGACAAGGCAGACGTGGTTGCGGCCTTGTGGGAGCACGTGCACACCTCGGAGGAGCAAATGGATTACCATGGTCTGGCAAGAATGAGACAGCGAGGAGTGACGGAGGGATCTGGCTGACGCTCAACGCTCAGAGGAAAGGCGAGACGGACTTATAATCAGATTGCTACTGGTACTATTAGTGTTGGAACTCTTCGCTGGCTGCTGGGGATGGGGACAGAGCACTTATGGGAATGCCCCGAATGCTGTGATGTCGATTCCTAAATCAATCAAACAATCATAATTAATTATATTAAGGCTGAAATACTAAAAAAAAACTTAGTCAATGATACTGTTTGAATTTGGAGCATCAGTTTTCATCGTGGTAATTGCAAATTTAAAATGAAGACTTTCTGTTTGCATACAACTGGCTGGAATCATCTAATTACTAATGCTTTGATGTATTTGATCAATCACTTATTGTTAATCAAATACAATATACAAGATATCTTCTCTTTTTTAACTTTATGATGGCTATTAAACAAATGTCTTAAAATCGCTGGCCATTTTAAGCATTTTGTGATCTGTCGACTGCACAGGGTATCTTGAAGAATGATTAAACCTGTTTCCCATCCGTATTGGTATATGTTTGGTTACTCACTGTAAGATGCTTGGCATGGAATTGATAAATGCAGTCAGATTTGGCGTACAGAGACAATAGTTCTTTCACAGATGAGTACTATCTAAGTGGTTTTATATCTGGTCACTGGTTCAGCAACAAAGAATGTGTGCTTTACGCTGCATAATATATTTGTTTAATTAGTGTCCCTACAAAAGGTTAGTTGAAAAAAAAAAAACACTTGAGGTGTGGGGACCGATGATTCTGTGGGAGTAGGTTTGGGTGGCTGATAATGACATTTGATGAAGTCAGTTGAATGCACATGTTTTATTTGGCACTACCCTGCCTTGAGCTCAGGCATAGTCCATACTCACTACTTCTGTAGTACTGGACTTAAATTTTGCATGTGGATTAGCTTTGCCTATTTACAGTGTCCCTCACCATCAGGCGAACACATTCCGACTTCAGAGGTACTTGTAATTTACATCCGAAGTTGAGGTCAACATTTTAGTCCAACTGTCCGGTGTAGGGGTTGAACCCCTTACCTCAGCACACCAGATGTTTAAGAACATGCGTTATTATCCTATTTGGCCATGCTTACTTCTGAATATACATTTGATTGAAGATTATGGTTAAGAGTTTCTGGTCGTATTTTAGTGTGTCATCAAAGCAAATCATTCTAGCTCGATTAAACAGGGCCCGTTCCAGGTCATGCTTATACTGAATAGGTGCAAAGCTATTTAAATTCAGGTATTGGCCTGTCCATGTTCCCTTTCAATAGACAGAATTTTGGATGGTGCTATCCTGTCAATGTTGAATTAATATGTCTAAGAATGATATGGTGTCATTATGTTCATGGTCAAAAGAAAAAGAAATGTTTTTGTGGGCTTGTTCATGATTGAGTGGAATGATTCAGCCTGTTGTCTGGTCTCTGGGATGAATAATATATCATTCACATACCAGCGGTATAGAACTAGGTCCTTAATATTTGAGGCTCTTTGTTTTCCTGAGTGCACCATAAAGATGTCTGCTAGAATGGGACTTAGAGGACTCCTCACAGCCACACTGTCAATTTGGTGGTACAATTTTTTAAAGAAAAATTAATTTACTATTAGATGTCCACAGCAGTAGTAATTTCTTGAATTTGGATGTTGGTAGGCCTAAGTTTTGTTTCTTTTCTTTTATGCGATCACAGATGGTGAACCCTGGTTCTTCCATGGGAACATCAGTGAAAATAGAGGCAATATCCATTGACGGCATGCACTTTAGTTTAAGATCGATAGTATCCAGTAGTTTGACCAGTTCAAATTAATCTTTTAATATTAAGAGGTTGAATGATTGTCACACTGGTTTAGCAGTTTCTGCAAGCTATTTCACCATCCTGTGTTGGACAAAGTTGAGCATAGATTAAATCATTCTCAGTGGTACCCAAGGCATGGGCAATTTAGGAAGGCCATAAAGTTGGGGTTTATGAGCCCTGTGGAATGACTAACTGTGCAGTCACCTCACTGATGAATTTACTATCTAAGAGTGATTGAATCTCTTTCTTCACTACTGCAACTAATTTCCTAGGGTTGATGACTTCAGGATCTAAGTCAAATTTGGTTGGATTTGATAAAATATCACCTATTTTGTTGGAAGCAGCAAAGATGTGATTCCTTGAGATGGTTCTTGTGAATGGCTTGGATTAGCCAGAGTAACTTAACAATGATTGCCTGGTAAGAGGCTAATGAAAGTAGATATTATATACAACTATCAGAAAGAGACAATAGTCATTCTTTAGTATTGTGATGAGAAATAAGTGTGGGAAAGCATTGTGATGACTAGGAAAGATCAGTGGGTAAAGAGACATGGGCAGACCAAGAGAGATGATGCTGGAATGGACTGTATGGTGACATTGAGAAATATTATCAGCAGAGTTGATCCTAACAGGGACCGAAGATCTGAGGAGATACATGAGCACCTATGGTAGTTGGCGTGGTACATGATGATAATGCAGTCTCATATGTTTCTTCAGATTACAAATCTGAGTAAAAGAAGCACCACAATCATCACACCTGTAAAGTCTCTCTCCTGTATGTGTTCTCTTATGGTCCTTCAGAGACCAGCTGCAGTAAAGGAAGCACCACACACATCACACTTGTAATGTTTCTCTCCTGTATGTGTTCCCTTGTGGTATTTCAAACTGCCAGCGTGAGTAAAAGAAGCACCACAAACATCACACTTGTAAGATCTCTCTCCTATATGTGTTCTCTTATGTCTCTTCATATGGCCAGATTCAGTAAAAGAAGCACCTCAGTCATCACACTTGTAAGGTCTCTCTCCTGTATGTATTCCATTATGGTCCTTCAGACTGCCAGCTCGAGTAAAAGAAGAACCACAAACATCACACTTGTAAGGTTTCTCTCCTGTATGTGTTCTCTTATGGTCTTTCAAACTGTCAGCTCGATTAAAAGAAGCACCACAATAATCACACTTGTAAGGTTTCTCTCCAGTATGTGTTCTCTCATGGCCCTTCAGACTGCCAGCATGAGTAAAAGAAGCACCACAAAAAACACACTTGTAAGGTTTCTCTCCTGTGTGTGTTCTCTTGTGGATCGTCAGATGGCCAGCTTGAATAAAAGAAGTAGCACAAACATCACACTTGTAAGGTTTCTCTCCTGTATGTGTTCTCTTATGGACCTTCAGATTACCGCCTAGAGTAAAAGAAGCACCACAAACATCACACTTGTAAGGTTTCTCTCCTGTATGTGTTCTCTTATGGCCCTTCAGACGGCCAGCATGAGTAAAAGAAGCACCACAAACATCACACTTGCAAAGTTGCTCTCCTGTGTGTGTTTTCTTATGGACCTTCAGACTGCCAGCTTCAGTAAAAGAAGCATCACAAACATCACACTTGTAAGGTTTTTCTCCTGTATGTGTTCTCTTATGGCGCTTCAGACTGCCAGCTTCAGTAAAAGAAGCATCACAAACATCACACTTGTAAGGTTTCTCTCCTGTATGTGTTCTCTTGTGGGTTGTCAGATGGCTAGCATGAGTAAAAGAAGCACCACAAACATCACACTTGTAAGGTTTCTCTCCTGTGTGTGTTCTCTTGTGGGTTGTCAGATTGCCAGCTTGAAAAAAAGAAGCACCACAAACATCACACTTGTAAGTTTTCTCTCCTGTATGTGTTCCCTTGTGGTATTTCAAACTGCCAGCATGAGTAAAAGAAGCACCACAATAATCACACTTGTAAGGTTTCTCTCCAGTATGTGTTCTCTCATGGCCCTTCAGACTGCCAGCTTGAGTAAAAGAAGCACCACAAACATCACACTTGTAAGGTTTCTCTCCTGTATGTGTTCTCTTATGGCGTTTCAGACTGCCAGCATGAGTAAAAGAAGCACCACAAACATCACACTTGTAAGGTCTCTCTCCTGTATGTATTCTCTTATGTTTCTTCAGACTGCCAGATTCAGTAAAAGAAACACCACAAACATCACACTTGTAAGGTTTCTCTCCTGTGTGTGTTCTCTTGTGGGTCGTCAGATGGCTATGTTGAGTAAAAGAAGCACCACAAACATCACACTTTGTAAGGTTTCTCTCCTTTATGTATTTTTCTTGTGATTCATGTTCTTTTTGTACTCTAAATGGTCATCTTGAATCAAAAGACCATCCCATTCATTACAATTGTTTGACATCCCTTCACCATGTGTTCTCTTATATCTGTATGCACAAACATTTGGACTAGAAACATCAGACAAGTCTCCTGTGTGAGTTCTTTGAGAGCTATAACTGACATAACCAAAAATGTCATCAAGAGACTTTGCAAAGCTCTGTGTATGTTTTCTTGTGTTTCCTTATTTTGCTGCTGACAATTCTCAATAGCCAGAGATAGTTTATTGTTTGTATCAATCACAGAAGACACACTTTCTGACATTTGACAATACTTTTCATGTTTTACTGATGCCTTACAACTGTTCTCAACCGATTATTGATTCTGAGTTGCTGTGTTCTGTCATTTCTTGAATGATGCTACCCCAGCTATGTCTACCATTTTACTGAATCTGTGACTCCTGTCCTCACACAGAACATCCGATAGTTCTTGTTTCACAACTTCATATCTATGCTGTCATATGTCCACTTTTGTGAATGCTCTTGTATGGAGTGGTAATGACTCCTTGGAAACCAAGATTTTGTTTCTGAAACACACGAAAGTAAATAATTAATAGCCTCATTAATAGAACAGATGTGTATATGTAATCAAACAATCAAACATTACAGCTATAGACAATCAATTTAAAGTGAACAAAAGATGGAGAAGAAGAATGATTAATGTGCTCATGCATAATCTAAGCTGATGTATGATCTAGACTGATGTATGGTCTAAGAGAGATGAAGTGACTGATTATGAGTAAATAAACAGATGAACAAGTTAGTTAGTTAGTTAGTCTTTCCTTTTGAGCCTAAGATGGCGCATAGGGCAGAAGAAGGATGAACAAGTACTATATGTTTAATTTATTGCTGACTTATGAGGTCTATTTCAAGTAGTTATTTCTACTTAACAACTTATAACAGCAAGCAATATTGATATTTCATTGCAGTCATAATTAGGAGTTTTACTTTCCTGCCTGAAACTAACATTTATGGTGCAGTTTGAGGTGACATATTAAAGAAAACAAACTAACGTGGTACGGCAGAAAAAAACAATTTGAGATGCAATGTCGGAATGTCTAAAAATAAAACAGCCACATTGAGGCTCAAATTTTGTATTTTTCAATGCTGCTCAGTGTTACTCATTTTTTTGGTCCACACGTCTGCTACAGTGCACTAAACTCCATAAGGTGATCACCTTCCCATTAGGTTAGCAGAGGCACCAGCTGTTTAGATTAAACTTTAAGAGGACAAGGTTATGAAACCACTGCTCACTGGCTGATGCTCACTGACTAGACAAGTACATTCATCATTATCGTGTGCCTTTCCGGCTGATCTAGGCAGATATCCCACCATGCCATTGTCTAAGTCCATCCAGCATGCAATGCATGTCTATATCTATAAAAGAGAATGTTTGTGTCTTTGTTTGTGTGTCCTTTATGCATTCCCGAACGGAAAGATGAAATTTTGTACAGATGTTCTTCTCATTCTCGCGGAGCCAACTGACATAGTTATTTAGTTTAACTCTTTCACTACCAAACAAAAACTGGGCTGTGACCAAACAGAAATTTATGGCAGAAAATTGGAACTAGGGGTGTGTTACAATAATGCTTTTAAAATGGTTAAGATGGTAGCAGATCTATTGTATTACATATCAAATTAAAGAGGATTGCACAAGGAACATGACAGTGTTAATAATTAATTGATAGGTTACAAATATTATGACAATAATGAGAGGTTTAATAATAACAACTGAAATTAAAGAGGTAAAAATTATTAAAAAAACTGCACTTATAAGGTGTTTTCTACACTCCTATACTGCTAATCATGTTTAATTTACTGAATAATCAAACAAACACCACTTGTCTTCAAGAATATAAACAGTATTGCTCATTAAAGTAACCCAAAAAGAAGTTTTGGTTCATATTCTGAACCATGTCTTTTTAACAAAAAATGACAAAAATAATGGCTGAAATCTGGAAGGTGGGGTCTCTCACAGTAAAGTTATGAAAATGGTTAAAATTGTAGAAGAAATGTTGTATTATATATCAAAATAAAGGGGATTGGACAAGGAATATGTTGGTAGGAGAATTTCTGCTTTAGGTTGTAAATAAAATAAAAATAATAATATAATTTGTAAAATAATTGGACAAAAGTAGGTAAAAATAATGTAAACATTGCACTTAGAATGTGTTTTCTACACTCCTATACTGCTAATCATGTTTAATTTACTGAATAATCAAACAAACACCACTTGTCTTCAAGAATATAAACAGTATTGCTCATTAAAGTAACCCAAAAAGAAGTTTTGGTTCATATTCTGAACCATGTCTTTTTAACAAAAAATGACAAAAAATAATGGCTGAAATCTGGAAGGTGGGGTCTCTCACAGTAAAGTTATGAAAATGGTTAAAATTGTAGAAGAAATGTTGTATTATATATCAAAATAAAGGGGATTGGACAAGGAATATGTTGGTAGGAGAATTTCTGCTTTAGGTTGTAAATAAAATAAAAATAATAATATAATTTGTAAAATAATTGGACAAAAGTAGGTAAAAATAATGTAAACATTGTACTTACCGAGGGGGCGTTGTTATCCAATATCTCTTCACTGCTAATCCAATTGAATTTACTGAACAAACAACACTATTCTAAACTATAAACACCATTGCTTCCAATCAACCATCCGAAAAGAAGTTTTGCCGCAGATTCTGAATCATGTATTTTATTTTTTTCAGACAAAAATTATGAAAACGCTTGGCAGATTTCCATTTAATTACAATGAATATTTACACATGTCTGTTTTTATTTACTATATGTGGCAGTCTATTTGTGATAGGCTGCAAAGCAAACTTTGGCGCACAAGTGTGGTCTATTAGTGCAGCCGGAGCAAACAAAAGAAGATCTGTGTCGTTCAGTTCGAGTGCTGCAAAAAACACATTCTCTACGGACACTGACAAATTCTATTAAATGTTTTGATGTGGTACTTGTGAGGTTTTGTTGCATTGTATTGTCTGTGCTGAAATCTGCCCTTCCATCCAATAATCATTTCATCAATGGACACATTTTCAAATGGGTAAAATGCTTCCTGGAATCTCTTCAGGACCATGTCAACAAGAGGATCAATTTTTTTTTCATGTGATGCTTCTGGTTCACATACGTGAAACATGGTGTGAAAAATAGATTCAAATCTGTTCCTGGGAAACATAGTGGCATACCAAGGAGTATATAAATGTGCACTTGTACACCAATAGTCTTTGATAGATGGTCTTGGATCAAGTCCCATAGCAATAATGACAGACGTAAACTTCAGCCATTCATGCTTCGTGAGTGGGGTCCAGGATAACAGACTAGAATGTTTTCTTTTAGGAGTGTTCTGCATCAAGATCTTTTCTGCATATTTGTTTACATTTTTAATTATACAATCCACTATGTCATCATCAAAAAAAACTTTGAGAAAATCCATAGGTGTTTGCAGATGATAAAGTTTAGAGTTGACGTGAGATCTTCGAGGACGAAATTCAAACTTCGGTTTTGTTTCTCCTTCTGACACATCTTGCCATGTCGATGGTGATGGGATAGGTGCATCACGCTGTACAGAAGCTTGTAGATTCAACTTTTTTCCTCCAGTTTTATTCTTATTTTGTACTGTTTGCTTTCCTTTCCGCTGAGAAGTGATTGTGACATCCTGACTTTCATTGTCAGACGAACATTCATCAGACATCTCAGCTGAAGACGAAGTTCCACTAGTAATATCTTTATCACCACGTGCTAAAATGTTAGATTCACAGATATAACTGCTGTCTGAATCACTATTATCGGAATCACTATTGTTTAAAACAGTTTCGAATAATAATCTAGCTTGATCTGAAGTCATTCTACGTGGACGCATACTGGTGGGCGTTTCCATTGTGAAAAACCAAAACAAACAAATTAACACTACCTTAAAACTGAAAATTCACAAGAATCAAAATTAGAAAACCATTGACCGCTCCAAGATGGCGTAGAGATCTTTCGGCTGTACTACTTTTTAGTTTACAGTAACTTAAAATTCCGAAACGGAGCAGAAATATGTGAAATAAACCATTGATCATTTTGTGGGACGAAAAGGGCGGACTGCCATTACAGCAAATCAATTCTGTCCACAGATGGGAGCACGGTAGCGAAAGAGTTAAAATCAACAATTTTTTCCTCCAGCATGAAAGAAAATGGCACGAGCTTAAGAAAGAGACGAATAAATGTCCCGCCATCTTGTTGCAAGGGAACTCACTCTCTGACGAAACCAGACATTAGTTATGAACAGTTGTTGTTCTCACTCGCATGGATGCATCTGAAATAGTTACCTTAAAATCAATTTTTAATTTCTGGGAATGGGAACGGGAGCAGGGGCCGAATATGAATTAAATGAGAGGCTCCCCGCCAGGGGCTGGGCGAAGCCGGGCCAGGCCATCCTTTTTTGGGAATGGGAACAGGAGCAGGGGCCGAATATGAATTAAATGAGACGCTCCCCACCAGGGGCTGGGCGAAGCCGGGCCAAGTCATCTAGTATGTTATAACCAAGAGAGGGGACGGGACACAACCTTGTCGTACTCCAGATCTTATGGTGAAGGGTTCTGAGTGTCCTCCAGTTGCCCTCACTATGCATTCACTGTTGTTGTATAAACTTCTACATAGATTTGTTAGATGTGTACTCACTCCATATTGTTTAAGGATTTCCCACAGCTTGTTTCTATCTACTCTATCAAATCCCTTTTCTTGGTCGACAAAGACTAAGTAGAGTGTTTCATTGAATTCGATTGATTTTTCTATAAATTGTCTATGAGCAAAAATGGCATTTGTGCATCCTTTGTTTTTCCTAAATCAAAGTTGTGTTTCACTTAGCTGGGGTTCGATAGTTGTTCGCAATCTTTTCTCAAGAATTTTACAAAATATTTTCCCAGTATGACTCAACAGTGAAATGCCTCTGTATTGTGTGCAATCTCTTTTGCTGCCTTTGTTTTTCCAAATTTGGATAATTATGGCGTTTCCCCAGTCTTGTGGTGTCTGTTGTTCTACCCAAACATGGTTGAATAGTCTATGTAGCCATGCTGTTCCTACTTCTCTTGCTGCTTTAATTAGTTCATTTGGTATTTCATCTTGTCCCTGTGATTTGTTCAATGGGGTTAATCTGATGGCTTCTTTAATTTCTTCTTTTAGTATGTCTGGTTCTAGTTCTTTGGTGGCATCTGTGTAGGGTTCTGAATTCCTGTGACATCTAATGGGGTGTTGAGAAGTTGTTTGAAATACTGCTTCCATCTTAATAGGATTTGTTTTTATTCACTTATTGGTTCTCCATTTTCACTGTTAATTATTTCAATTAGGTCAAAGGGTTCTCCTCTGGTTTGCATTGCACTTATCTTTTTGTAGAAGTTTCTAGTTGCCTCCTTGTAGTTTTTATTTAGGGTTTCTCCATAATCTTCCCAGTCATTTTGTTTTTCCCTCTTTGCTATTCTATTCACATATATTCTCGCTATTCTATATTCTATGTAATCACATTCCTGTTTGCTCTTCAACCACCTTTTATATTTTTCCTTTTTGGCTTTTACTGCTTTCTTTACCTCTGCATCCACATGTCATTTTTGCAGTATTTAAAATGCTTGATTTGAACATCTCCCATTCTTCTTCCACTGTCTTTCTTTCTATTGGTAATTTTACAAAGATTCCAGTTAGTTCTTTCTCATAATTTTCCCTTATTGCCTCGTCTTTAAGGTTTTTTAAGTTTACCGATTCGCATGGCATGTATTTTCCTGCTCTTTGCTTTCTTCTTCTGATGGTTCTTATTGTGGCAACGACTGCTTTATGATCTGTGTTTATACTTAAATTGGGCACTGCCCTTGCATCTAATATATTTCTCTTTCTGTTATTTCTTGTTAATATAAATCAGTTTGGCTTTTAGTATCTAGATCATTCCATTTATACCAGGTGTATACTTGTGAGTCTTTATGTTTATAGAATGTGTTTGTTATATAGAGGTCGTGTTGGCTGCACAGCTCTATCAGTCTACTTCCGTTATCATTCCTTTCATTATGCTGATCTCCAAATGCTCCTAGATGTTTTTCTATGCCCATTCTGTTATGTCCTAGTCTTGCATTCAAGTCTCCCATAACTAGGATGTCCTGCTTATCTATTTTATTTAGCACGTCATGTATGTCTTCGCAGAAGTCCTCGCATTCTTGCTCATTTTTGTTTGCATTACATGGTGCGTATATTTGTACATATGTTGTAATTGTTTGTTCTTTTATTCTCACTGTTATGATTCTTTCTGGTATATATTTTATTTCTAGTATTCCTCTTGCTAGATGTGGTTCGATGACTATTCCCACACCGTATCTTGCCCTTTCTTGCTGTTCTACTCCCGAGTAGACAAACGTGTGACTGTGGTGGAGCTCCTTGCATCCTTTCCCCTTTGTTCTGGTGTCCGCTATTGCCATCAGTCCAATTTTTCTCTCTTCTATTGTTTCTATAAGCTCTTCTTCTTTACTATTGAAACCGCAGACGTTTATTGTGCCTATTTTTTGAGTCGCTGATCTATCTCATAGTCCATTAACATTGCCAGGTCGATATCCATTTGGGTCAGTCCATTTATACTTCTTAGTTTTTGGTATGAAGTATGTATGAAGATCCCCTGCCGGCTTGCAAGGCCAGTCGCAGGTTTAAGACACAAATCTGACCACAGGGTGTCCCACCCCTACGGTGAGCCATAGCCCCGTTAGCCCATGACCTCGCAGTCATGGTTTCCCAGTCTGCACCATGTGGGGCTGTGGGTTAACTTGTGTAGCCTGCGGGTCATTGGCAGGCTACTAATTTTCACTTTTCAACCCCTCCTGGGAGAGGCTAGCCGATCACAACCCTGCTGGCTGCAGGGCCAGGCGCATTCCATAACTTGCATTCCAAAAATATATATTGACTATATATGCTATTACAAATGGTGTGTCAAAATCGGATGTGTTGCCTAAAAGGTACAAAACATTATGTCTCTATGGTTAATAGGATGCACAACAAAATGTATTCTTCAGGATGAAATCTGAGATATGCATATAGTGTCGTCCTTGAGGTGGGGACGTAAATTACAAGTACCTCTGAAGTCGTAGTAGGTTCGCCTGATGGTGAGGGACACTGTTAATTTTTATGTTGCATATCCCTTGCAGGACGTTGCAGTCAACAACAGCATGTTTCAGCTGCTGTTGATGTACTAGACAGGTTTTAAGTTCAGTAGTTTGCCATTGCTTTCTGAACGACGGCTCCCACACCAACACGTTATAACACAATGTGACACGGTCTGCTGCACAAATTGGTCGCAGCTGAGTATTGAACGCCTGGTAAGCGGCTCATGAACCACGTTTGCAAGCCTTTGGCCACGGAGACCGCCACACTGTTAACAGGCAAAATTCAGCCCTTCACTACTATAAATAGTGTGTATGGACTACGCTTGAGTTCAAAGCGAGCAAGGAAACATAAAAATACTGTTCATTAATATATTTCAGTAAAACTTGTCTCCACATTTGTGATTGTATTAATGCTGCAATATGCCAGCAACCATTTTTTCTCTTACCTTTTTAGCCTAATATTCTCCGTCCGGCAGGCAAAGCTAACAACATTTAAAGTGTCTGGCTTTTCTTATATTTTATGTTATAATTTTTAAAATGTATTGTTGTCATGACTGCCCACACTTTCCGGCATGGCACATGATTGATTGATTGATTGTTGTTGTTACAACTTTCAATGTATCAACACTCTACCGTATTGTCAGGTTCTCAAATGTAAGGATGAATCTGGCTCGCTTGACCTAACATATGCGAGACATACACAGTCACAGAATGATTTGACTTGACACACGGTAACACTGAGTTCAATGTTTATTTACACTTCACATGCAACACAATCTAAGTCGGCATGTTTCCATCACAATATGAATACAATAATACACACAGTCAATGGATCAATACACTCACAGACTCAAACCACAGCCGCGCAGTCTTCCATCTTGTCACAAGAGATACTAGCAATCGACATTCAGGCACAGCAATAATACAAGCCTCTCTCAAACCACGTCTGTCCAGTCCGAATACCCAAGCCTCGTCTGCCGTTTCTCGCTCTGAGCACTTGCCCTGTGGGATCGAGTCCAGCGGGAACTGCGTGCGTCACGCTTGTACTTGCTTGACCGCTGACGGTTAGCCTTACTCACCAGCAAACCTGTAGATTGGTAACTGCTCTTTGCCTGGCGCTCGTAACGACGCCGCGGCACAACTATGGGGGATTATGACATGCTCCCCGCCTCCCATTCATGAAAGGTATTACCTTTCATGTGCTCTCCACAGGGATCTGCAATCTCACCGGTGCTCTTTAATGTGTATACGACCAAGATTGCATACCTAGAGGCACCAGGGATTGGAAGGATTCTAACATTTGCAGATGATATTCTTGCATACAGGCAGGGGAGAAATAGGGATCAAACAGCCCAGGAGCTACAGGTGACAGTAGACAAAGTGATTGACTGGTGCACTGAAATGAGTGCTGTCATCCACCCGGAAAAGGCGGCTGTGTTGTGGTGCTCTCTGGACAACAGGATTGTGAGAGATGATGCCCCAAGCCTCATGATAGATGGTAGAAGCGTCAACAGAGAGAACAAACTGAAGTATCTGGGAATCACATTTGACAGGAGTCTGTCCTTCAAGGACCATGTGGAGACGGTTGTGACAAGATCTCAAAAGGGACTCAATGCACTTAAAACTATGGCTGCAATGGACACAGAGCAGAGAATGCTCTTCACACTATACCAGCACTTGATCCTCTCAGTGATTGATTATAGGACTAGGACTGCTCACTGTCTCAAAGAGTCAGCTGGTGAAATTAGAGCTCATACAGAATGAAGCTATGCGGGTCATTCTGGGATGCACCAGAGACACTCCAGTAGTGTGTATGCGTTACATCCTTGGTCTGCCTACTGTTGCTGGTAGGCACAAGGTGATGCAAGCGAAGGCATACCTCAGAGTAGCTGCAGACACAGATCACCCGTTGCATGAGGCGCTGGACGTAGTTAAGGGTCAGAGACTGATAAGAGGGAAATCATGGATGGCTCAGGCGGAGGATACGATCAGACAGGTGTGCCCCTTGGAGAACATCAGGCGAGGAGAGGAGTGGGTCAGAGTGCCAGCCGTGCAGTCAGACTTGTGCAGAGTTATAATCACATTGAGCAGGGAGTGCAGGGAGTGGCCAGCAGGGGCCACGGAAGTGGAAATTCAGCAACTAATTCAGGAAAATTCTCGCCCGGGTGATGTGATTATCTACACGGATGGGTCGGTGTTGAGAGGTAGGAGAAGTGCCTGGGGGTTCTTGGCAAAAACTAATGGTCGGCGTTTGGTGCAGGAGAGCCTGGCGTATGATGACACTACATCTAGCTTAAGAATGGAGGTGGAGGCGGTCAGTGCAGCTTTCCGCTGGATAGAAAACACGATACATACACACATTGTGATTGTAACTGACTCAGAAAGCATGCTGAGAAGGGTGAGAACAGGCAAGCTTCGTGCAGAGTGGCTTGCTTCGCTTCGGAGGTCACGGGTAGCAAGCATCACCTGGATCTTTTCTCCTGGGCATGCCGGTGTGCTGGGAATGAACAGGTGGACAGATTGGCTGGCTCGGCAGAACTTGGTGGAGTATTGATGCATGACAAGGCAGATGTGGTTGCGGGCTTGTGGGAGCACATGTACACCTCGGAGGGGCAAATGGATCACCATAGTCTGGTTAGAATGAGGCAGCGAGGAGTGACGAGGGGATCTGCCCAACGCTCGACGCTCAGAGGAAAGGTGAGACGGACATATAATCAGATTGCTACTGGAACTATTAGTATTGGAACTCTTCGCTGGTTGCTGAGGATGGGAACGGAGCGCTTATGGGAATGTCCCGAATGCTGTGATGTCGGTTCCTATATCAATCAATCAATCTTTGTAAATTTAGGGTTAATATTTTAACCCTGTCAGAATCTTCCCATTAGTTGTCATGTGCATTGGCATAAGTTTAACCCTTTAACAGGCATAGCGCCTGATAGCGTTCGATGCGTTAAACAGGCGTAGCGCCCAATCGCGTCTTTGATGACTAGTCGTTTTAAAAATGCGATCTCTCGGTTTTCCGACACTTCCGATCGCTACTTTCACTTTCGCCGATAGCTTGACAACGTGGCCGCCATTTGTAAACGTGCTACAATGACTTTGAACAGACTTTAACGGACTTTTTTTGATAGTTTTCGGGATTTTTACGCTGTTTTTCAAAATGGATTTCGGCGATTCTTCAAGTGATAGCCGAGATTTCGCTCTGTTCAATTTAAATGACATTAAAGGGCACGAAGTTGATTATTAATCGGAGCTAGATATCAGTGCAAAGCGTTACTTTGCATTAGCAGTCGTGAGTCGGACTTTAAAGAAAGTGATTATGATTCTGAAAATGTGTTTGTAAATTACCGTATAGATGACGGAAAATCACAAACAACATGCCGTATTTCGTAAATATTTGTGTTCATATATGGATTACCGGCAACAATCACGTGAGTAACATATTCTGCATGCTTTTCCCTTCATTGTGTTGTTTATTTTACTAAAATCGGTTGACTAACACCTTATTTGTGATGTTTTTACTAACGCGACCCGAAATTTTACAGAACCTGAAAAAATCTTGCCCGTTCAGGGCTACAAAATGGACAAGCGTCTGCCCTGTAAAGGGTTAATTGAAATACGTAGGTACTGCAAGTTACATATATTAGCTTATGTGGTGTCAAAAGGTAACACCTCCCAAGTACAATCCTCTCAATGGATAATCACATCCGCTGCAATTTTGACCCAGTCAGACCAGTAGTACCAGCATTACATGCATCTACCTCGCAACCAAAATGTAAAAAAAATTCAAATATGTCCGAAAACGTCAGGTTAGACTGTAAGACGTCCCGATATGAGATGACTTCAACCTACCCAAAATTGGCGGGACATCTCATGTTGGTCTACAACTTCGGCAATCTCTTCCTTACCCAGCTGATGTCATCTTGGAGTGTTTGACAAAATGGCAACACAAAGGCTATTTTTATACCTTACACGTTACCACCTATTTCGATTTACTGGCCTTTGGTGTAATATGTGACAACAATTAAATACAAGGGAAATAATCTAAACATATATTAACTACAATAAATTTCATTTGTTAATATATTTCTCAGCGTCATAGCTTGATGCTTCTTTACAATAGTGAAATAAATGTCGCTACTGTGAACAAGTTGATCAAGATATGATTCTCAGATTACACTACTACAAAAATTATAATACACAATTCGCATATTTTAAATTCGTGTTTCACAAATATTTTACATGCGTCATTACTTTTTGGGTTTTTGTTCATAGTCTGCTACACTTTTGTATAAATTAATAACTTTCCGGAAGTACACACGCACAGCTGATGTAAACGAAAGTTCTTAACACATTTGTTCCGTAAGGATGTAACAATACTCGGAATGTCAAGTTGTTATAACAAGCTGGTGTGTTCGATGTTTCGTTGAAAATTTCTGGATTACAATGTTCTACAGTGGTTTAACTGTCACAGTTTGTTTCAATCACTCGTTAGTTTCATTCGGATTAAAATGTCACTGGATAAGTCCGGTTTACAGGTACCACGGATAACTTCAATTGTTCAATTGAGGTAAGTTATGAACACATGTGGCACTGTTCTTTGTTCGTAATATTTACAATTAATACTGTTCACTTTCTACCACATACTACGCACTTATACAACACAATTATCACAATATTTATAAGATACTAGTATTATTTACACTGAGATCTGGTCCCTATCACATATTCACAGCTTCTCTGAAAAAAAAAACTTCATTACTGGCTGTGATGGTCTGAGTGTTTTGGCACACTGCACTCAGACAATAAGTGGCTACTGGGTATCATCGGGACAACGGGACAAAAGATCGGCTAGTGTATTAAGCTTGCCGGGGATATGTCTCACTTCAAAGCTGTAATCTTGGAGCAAAAGAGACCATTGAGCTATCATGTGGTTAGTCGGCGCACCTGATGCAATAATCGTCAGTGGACTATTGTTGGTTTCCACTTTAAAATGCCTCCCAAGGAGGAATCTGGACAATTTTGTGATGGCAACTACAAGAGCGAGAGCCTTCTTTCTGAGGTGTGGACCAACTTCGTTCCCTCGGTTTGAGTTTACGGCTTAGGTAATATACAGGATGCAAAATGCCGTCACTTTCCTGTAAAAGTACCACCGCGATCGCCACGGAGCTCGCATCTGTGCGCAATCTGAAAGGAATATGCAAATTTGGCAATTTGAGAATGGGATTCTTTGAACTATTCTCGGAAAAATAGGATAATACTTTATCGAATGCAAGTTTTAGGCATTCGCTGTTCACAATTTTATTTGGATGTTCTTTTTTTAGTATGTTAGTAAAACTTTCAGTCAGTTCAGCAAAATCTGGTATGAACTGTCTGTAGTAATTTAGCAGTCCTAACACACTTCTGACTTGTTTCTTTGTAGTCGGAAGTGATAGTTTTAGAATTTTTGACACGATGTTGTCGTCAGTCATGACAAAGCCATTAGAGATTTTATAGCCCAAAAAGGAGATTTCTTGGTAGGCTATGTCAACTTTAGCAGGTTTAACTGTCAGTCCGTGCTTTCTGATACGTTCAAATGTCTGCTGTAGTGTCGTTATATGGTCTGTCATTGTCTTTGTGTGTACACAAATGTCGTCCATGTACGAAATGATGTTCGATATGTCTGTCAAAAGTAATCTAGTCATGCGTATGAATGTTGCGGGTGTATTAACAAGCCCAAATGGTAATTTGCACCATTCGTACAGTCCCCAAGGTGTGGCAAAGGCTGTCAGATGTCTGCTTTGTTTGTCTACCGGTATCTGCCAGTAACTTTTTGTTATGTCCAGTTTCGTAAAGTACCTAGAGTCTGTCAGTTCCGTAAGTAGTTCTTCACAGTTGGTCATCGGTTCTAAATCCAACTGTGTGATCTTATTTAATCTGCTGTAATCTACACAGAGTCTTATTGTGTTGTCCTTTTTGCGCACTATGACTATTGGAGAACAAAAATGTGACTGTGATCGTCTGATGATGTGGTTCTTTTCTAAGTCTATAATTTCTTGATGTAGTTGTTCTTTGTAATGTATGGGAATGGAGTATGGTCTGCATTTTATTGGTGTGACGGATGTCAAGGTAATGTGGTGATGTACTAAGTCTGTTTGTCCTGGTTGGTTAGAAAAGATGGTGTTGTAGTTTTGTATTAATTGTCTGCAACTGTCGGTCTCTGCTTGTGTTAGCTGAGGGTTGATTTTAATGTCTTGTAAACAATTTGTCGTATCTAGTGCTGGTGTTGGTATTTCGTCGGTCTCCTCATCGTCTTCATGGTCAATTATGGTGGTGCTGGCTGCTGTCTCGTCTTGGTCTTCATCTCTGTTGTAGTATGGTTTAAGCATGTTGACGTGGAATATTTTGTGTTTGTCTTTGACTGCAATTTCATAGTCAACCGTCGAAATCTTAGTACTTTGAATGGCCCTTGCCATGAGTCTGTCAGTAAATGTCGGTCACTCGGTAGAAGAAGAAGAACATCCTGTCCAGGTGTCAGCGTTATTGTCCTGTTTCCTCTGTTTGCGTATTGTCTATAGATAGCACCAGATTGCTTAAGTGCTTCCTTGGCTATGATACAAGATCTCATTATTCTTTCACGCAATGATGTTACATGTTCGTATGATGATATGGGTTTATGTACAGGTGTAGTTTCAGTTAACATGGAGTTGTATATACATAATGGGCCGCGTGGTTTGGCACCATACACAAGCTCAAATGGTGAAAAACCGGTGCTGGCATGAGGAACTTCGCGATAAGCAAATAATATGGCAGGCAAATAGGTATCCCAGTCTTCAGGATGTTCTTGTGTGACTTTAGACAGCATATGCTTTAAGTCCCCGTTAATTTTCTCTATAATCCCAGTGGAGTGGGGATGATATGGGCTGTTAAAGCATTGCTTAACACCTAACATTTTGGTGAAAGCTTGCGTTGCTGACGCTATAAATTGACTTCCACGATCGGATAGGATAGTGTCAGGGAACCCTACTCTTGAGAATATATGGAAGAAAACTTCCATCACTTCTTTGGCAGTTATTTTCTTGAGGGGAATCGCTTCCAGCCACCGACTACAAAGATCAATTGTTGTAATTATGTATTTATTTCCTCTAGATGTAACGTGATTTAGAGGACCTACAATGTCAACCGAGATCTTCTCAAAGGGTCTACTGGCTAAATCTGTAACCTGTAATTCAGCCTGTGGGTGTTTACCCTTTTTCACTAGTTTTTTTGCAGATGTCACAGGATCTGCAATATTGTTTTGTGTCATTGCAGAATTTTGGCCAATAAAACTGTGTTAACAATCTAGATCTGGTCTTAGAATATGCCATTTTCCCTGTGAAAGGTATATCATGTGCAAGATGTAAGGCCTGTTTACGGTATTCACCTGGACAGTACCGTTTGCTCTGTAGTGTGGTTGCCTCTGGTATAGTACCTTGTGAGGATGCAATCTTTCAGAGCAAAATGCCATCTTGCATTTTTGCTTAACCTTGGCTTTTGGCCTATAAGATTAAAATATTTACACAATGATGGATCAGCCTTTTAGGGCTTTTATAAAGTTCTCCCTCATGGTTTTAGGAGGAAGTAACACTGGGCTTAGCATTTGTAGTGCCTCAGTTTGATCAATTTGATCTTGCACTCTGCAGCAGATCTAGTTACTGCGTTAACATTATCGGTAACAAGACATGGTGGTGAATCAATTACATCAATGGATTCATGTGATGGTATTACAGAATTGGCTACAGTGCATTCATTCAATGATATCACACTCTCAATAATGCAGTTAGATGGAGATGCTGGTACATCATCATTAATACAATTGGCACTAGATGTTATGGTGTTATGAGGCATATCATTCACCTCAGGTAGGTTACCTACAATAATATCACAACATGGGTTGGATAATGCTGCACATTTGACCTTTCATGTGATGAATGGGGTGTCAATATACGTCCATGCAAGTGGATACTTCTCGATGGTACCAGAGAAAGTTCTGCATGTTATGTGCTTGCCTGTATAGTCTGTAGGCAATATGGACCCTCTTTTTACACCGATAAGAGTGCTTCCGCTGTCCCATAAGACTGTAGCAGATTTGCCATTAACATATCCCTGGTGGATGTTAATCTTGCCTTTGGAGTCTATCACCAAGTTAGCTTCTTCGTTGGTGATAGGTATTGAGTGGCCGCATGTCAAAAGGCCATCTTCATGAAATTGGTTACAGGTGGTACATTTTCTAACTTAAATATATCAATAGTCTGTGCTGAGTTCACAGGGTGGTCTTCGACTTGTTCATTCATCTGAGGAAGAGCTATCGAACATGGCTGCATTAGCCTTCTTGGTCATCTGTTTGCCTAAAGAGGATTGGCGCCAGTGGCCATACGCCTTACAGAGGTAGCATTTGGTTAGGCGTTTATAGCTGCTTCGCTCTTTGTCTTGCTTATTTACGTAGTCTTGCAAGTATTTTAGATATTCTGGGTTCTTGTCACACATCTCTGTCTGATTGTGTGCTAGTTGGCAAAATCTACATTGCTGGTATTTCTCAGTATTAGGCTTAAATGATCTTTGCCTATTGTAGGGCTCTGATCTTGGTTTGTCATGTGTAGCAGCTGCTACAAAACTTAAGTCAGTCAACCCACTGGAAAAGCACTGCTTGTTGGCTGTAAAATAGCCAGAACCTCGTTTTTCTATCTGTTCGACACTTTCACACTGACACTCTAGCAGAAACTTGGAAAATGGAGGCGGAAGAGATTAGATGATTTTATCTCTAAGGATGAGATCTTTTAGTTTATTAAAGTTCTAATTAATCTTGGCCGCAGACAGCCATTTGCTGAAAATATCCTGTACTACAGAAATGTAGTCAGAGAACGTTTGTGTAGGTTTTGGAGATATCTTACTAAATTGTTCTCTGTAGCCTGCTTCATCTAACAGGAAATGTGTCATAATTTTTGACTTTATGTACTGATAATCTTTTCTGAGATCTTTAGGGATGGTCTCTATGACTTTCAGAGGCGCCCCTGATAAACTGTTCATGTATATTATGTTCCATTCAGTTTCTGGGATCTGGTAATGGTCCATTAATGTTTCAAAGTTCTGGGTAAAGGCTGCTATGCAGTCTCCCGAGGTATAGTTTCTGACGATCCCTTGGTATTTCTTGTACTGGTTTTCTTTTTCCAGTCTTTCTGATTTACGAGACTCTTTGTCTACAGCTGTTTCGGCTTCAAGTTGTTTGATTTTCAGCTGTAGTTCGAGCTCTTCTCGTTTACTTTGAGCTGAGATTTCTGCTTTCTTTAATTCCGTATCTAATTCTGCCTTTCTAGTATCGGCCTCTACTTCTGCCTTTTTCAGCTCTCTTTCCGCTGCTCTTTCATTGCGTTCCCTAGCTTTCTCCTGTGCTAGGAGGTGTTCTGAATATTTTGTTTCACTCCACTTTGTTAACTCATCTCCAGTTAACTTTAACTTTAAACCCATCTCAATGAAATCCTTTAAAGTCGACATGATGGAACGTTTCAGTGAAAATGACTTCTCACACACGCAATTTTGTTATAAAGTGTTAGTAATTTGAACAATTTATACAATATTTCTGAATTTACAGCGCGTGCCTAAACTTGCATACAAAAGTATATGAAAAAGGTAATACTTAAGTGCTCTGGAGACACTGGAGAATGGTGAAAACAGGACCAGAGACTGTAGGGTCGTTACTGTTCGGACAAATGACCTCTACGGGTAACTGTTTCAGGTGGCACATACAAACCTGTTTACTTTTGGAGGAAAATTTTTTAGAATCTGTGTTTTTGTGAGGTGTATGCTTGTCGCTAAGTTTTGATTTAGGTTTGTATGCCGTCGAGTGTTATTGTTGGTCGTAATGTCGTCTGTTCAATAATTTCCACAAGTATCTTTCTTTCCTGAACTTTCTGCGTCCACACGCTACACAACTACTTTCACGAAGACAAGTTAGCCATGTTTAAACGTTTAACAACTATGATGATACCTCGCTTACACACAAATTAAATGCTCAACATTAGTAAGGACGTAGACATCATGTTCATAATTTTATGTGGACAAGTTACATACGATCACACACTTGGTTTAACTAATCCAACAAGGACGAACAACCTACGCTCACTTATGATCTAACTTAAGGCTGGACGAAAGCTGTCACGTTCATACGTTTGGCTCAAATAATCAACAAGGACGAGCTACCCACGTTCACACATGTCAGGTTCTCACATTTAAGGATGAATCTGGCTCGCTTGACCTAACATATGCGAGACGTACACAGTCACAGAATGATTTGACTTGACACACGGTAACACTAAGTTCAATGTTTTATTTACACTTCACATGCAACACAATCTAAGTCGGCATGTTGCCCGCACAATGTGAATACAATAATACACTACAGTCAATGGATCAATACACTCACAGACTCAAACCACAGCCGCGCAGTCTTCCATCTTCTCACAAGAGATACTAGCGATCGACATTCAGGCACAGCAATAATACAAGCCTCTCTCAAACCACGTCTGTCCAGTCCGAATACCCAAGCCTCGTCTGCCGTTTCTCGCTGTGAGCACTTGCCCTGTGGGATCGAGTCCAGCGGGAACTGTGTGCATCATGCTTGTACTTGCTTGACCGCTGACGGTTAGCCTTACTCACCAGCAAACCTGTAGATTGGTAACTGCTCTTTGCCTGGCGCTCGTAACGACACCGCGGCACAACTATGGGGGATTATGACACATATGTTTACATTGTTAAAATGTATAAAGTCTATGCATTTCTGCGAACTAGTTGATTAAAGAAATTCTAACTGGCTCAATACTCTTTTTGATATTTACTTTTACTTCTTTATTAAAAACCATAGCTTAATAATATTTATGTAATTTTCCTATTTATACCAAATGTGAAACACCAATTATGAGTATAATTTGAATCTAACTGTTGCTCTATTCGGCAACACTAACAATCTAGCTCTATGCTGTTATTTCCGGTAGCAAAGACGCAAATTAAAATTGTTTTATTTGTAAATTTTGCCATCTAGTTAGTTAGTTAGTCGAGGTTCCAACATCATAGAAACGGGTGGTCCCCATTATGCTCCATTCCTGTGCCAGTGAATATCACACAAAATGCTCCCCACAGTCCAATGTGAAAAGTGGAATAGACAGGAGTCTCGGCAATCCAACATAAGATATCTTCTCATAACATGTCCAAAAACATTTTGACTGTCTACGTCTAATTTCTCTAATCAATTTATGATTTTCATTTGTCTCCTGTAGTACTTGGTCATTGGTTTTTCTGTCTGTCCATGATATTCTTTGCATTTTCCTCAGAAACCACATTTCTGCAGCCATCAGATGTTTTTCAGCTTGACTGCTCATTGTCCAAGATTCACATCCATACAAAATAACAGGCTCTATGTAGCACCTCAACACTTTTTCTCGTTTCAGTTGACATCTTTTTATTGGTCAGTATGTTTTTCATCTTGCTGAAGGCTACTTTCGCCATGACAATTCTTGTTCTAATCTCTTCAAGGTATCTCCCATCAGATGTTATGACTGTTCCAAGATAATTGAACCGATTCACTTGTTGAAGAATATTTCCATTTACTTGTATATTACATTGTGGTATTTCGTTCTTCCTAGTGACGACAATAATCTGTCTTTTTACAATTTAATTCTAACCCCAGTTGTTCACTGTGTGCAACAACCGCATCTACTAATTGTTGCAGATCCTGCTCATTGTCTGTAATCAATACTGTATCATCTGCATATCTAATGTTATTGATGTTTCGTCCTCCAATGCTCATTCCATTTATATCTTCTACATTTCTGAAAATATTTTCACTGTATAGGGAAAAAAGATCCGGAGACATTACACATCCCTGCCTCACACCTCTCTTAATAGGCTGATATTGTCCCACTTCATTATCAATCCTTATGGCAGCTTGTTGTTTCCACTATATGTTTTTCTTTTTAAAAGTCTAATGTCTTTCCCATCAATTTGTAGATCTGCAAGCATATCTACCATGTTGACATGTTTCACTCGAATGAAAGCCTTTGTGTAGTCAATAAAGCAAAGATGTATATCTTTGTTTACTTCTATAGAACGTTAATAATTGATCGCAGCATAAAGATGGCAAAATCATAATAGAAAAAGATCAGATTCTACATGTATGGTCAGACAGTGAAAAACCTTTATGATGAACAGTATAATATTTGATTTAATAATGACGGAACGCCAATTTTGAAGAAGGAGGTTCAAAATGTTCTTAAACATATGAAAGCTGGCAAGGTCCCCTGGTTCAGATAACATCGAAGCAGAAATTATTAACGCTTTAGAAGAATATGGAATAGATCAAGTCACCAGACTACTGAACACATTACATGATACTGGACATATACCTTCTTAATTATGTAATTCTGAATTTATTGCAATACCAAAGAAATCAGGAGCCTTGGAATGTCAACAAAGAGAAACATCACAAAGATTTTGCTACAAATTATCATGCAAAGAGTAAAGAGAGTAAAAGAGCAAATGGAAGAAAATACAACCTGAAATAGAGGAAGAACAATGTGGGCTTGCAGAAGGAAAGGATGCAGTAAATGCTGTGTATATGCTGCAATCAGTTATTGAACGTTCTATAGAAGTAAACAAAGATATACATCTTTGCTTTATTGACTACACAAAGGCTTTGATAGAGTTAGACATGTCAACATGGTGGATGTGCTTGCAGATCTACAAATTGATGGGAAAGACATTAGACTTATAAAAAAAAAAACATATATATTGGAAACAACAAGCTGCCATAAGGATTGATAATGAAGTGGGACAATTTCAGCCCATTAAGAGAGGTGTTAGGCAGGGATGTGTAATGTCTCCAGATCTTGTTTCCCTATACAATTAAAATATTTTCAGAAATGTAGAAGATATAAATGGAATCAGCATTGGAGGACGAAACATCAATAACATTAGTTATGCAGATGATACAGATTCAGATAGATTGCAGACAATGAGCAGGATCTGCAACAATTAGTAGATGCGATTGTTGCACACAGTGAACAACTGGGGTTAGAATTAAATTGTAAAAAGACACAGATTATGGTCGTCACTAGGAAGAACGAAATACCACAATGTAATATACAAGTAAATGGGAATATTCTTCAACAAGTGAATCGGTACAATTATCTCGGAACAGTCATAACATCTGATGGGAGATGCCTTGAAGAGATTAGAACAAGAATCGCCATGGCGAAAGTAGCCTTCAGCAAGATGAAAAACATACTGACCAATAAAAAGATGTCAACTGAAACGAGAAAAAGAGTGTTGAGGTGCTACATAGAGCCTGTATTTTGTATGGATGTGAAACTTGGACAATGAGCAGTCAAGCTGAAAAACATCTGATGGCTGCAGAAATGTGGTTTCTTAGGAAGAATGCAAAGAATACCATGGACAGACAGAAAAACCAATGACCAAGTATTACAGGAGACAAATGAAAATCGTAAATTGATTAGAGAAATTAGACGTAGACAGTCAAAATTGTTTGGACATGTTATGAGAAGAAATGAATTGGAGAACTTGGTGACAACTGGCAAGATCGAAGGGAACAGACCAAGGGGAAGACCGAGAAGTAAATACCTGGATGGCTTGGCCACATGGCATGGTCGAGACAGGAACACTGAGCCAATCCATGACTCTGGTGATCCAGTGAACTGGCGAGTCATGACCGCCCACGCTTTCCGGCATGGCACATGATGGATTCCTTCTACAAACCCACATTGTTCTTCCTGTATTTCAGGTTGTACTTTCTTCCTCACTCTTTGGCAGTTATTGTAATAAAATTGTACTGATTGTGGGTTTAATCTGGAAAGATTCAAATGAAACATTCTAACTATATCATGTGTCCTCCTTTATCTTATTTTTTGGTCTTGTATTAGAGGGTTCCATCGTACCGTTACCGGAAATGGAAAAAAAAAGTGACATACGGAGCCACCCCGTGATCATTCAAAGTGTCTCCAGAAATCGCTTCGTACAGACCATGCATTCTTTCAGCATCATTCATTCATTCAAATCTCACATGACAAGAACACACGTCATCCTAGGTTTTCCAGGAAAGGTTTGCCTAATATTCCGTGCACATCGGTTGGTTGAAATCATTGTGACCTTTTACATAAATAAGAATATATTTCATACTTACCGTAATTAATTTTTTTTTTGCGCTGTTATAGAAAATCATCAATTATAGATGTATTTTTGAATTCTGCATACAATTTTAAATGTATCTGGAAAGTTTCATCGCCGACGCTACTTAAATTGTGGATAAAAAACAAACTTTTCTGTTAAGACGTGACTTTATGAATGGGGAAACCCATGGGTATGGGCCATGGCGGCTGCGCATGCGCATATCGAGTGGACTGGCATGTACACTTTCACTTTGTCACACTTAAAACACACAAAACGTGCAATTTGACCGATTAAAGTTAAAGAGAATACAAGTTTAAAGATTAATAATAATTTATTTGTGTACTTGTACTATTTTTTAATCATTTAAAATGGCGGAACATATTTTTGAAGTCAGTTTTCATAATCCGCCTATGACCCGTTGGTTGAGGCAACCTCGCACGCAGAGAAAAATGTATCAAAAATGGAAATGGCACGCTGAACCGTAATTAATTTTTTTTTTCTGCCGCTTTCAATAGAACACCATCCATTGTAGATGGATCTTCGAATTCTGCATCAAATTTTTAAGAAATTCGGAAAGTTTAATCGCTAAACTTGCTTCAATTGTGGTTGAAAAACATGCAAAGATGTTACGATCATGATAAGTGCCTTTGTGAATGGGAAACCCAAAATGGCGGCTTGACTATATTATTAATCTTTGTGGAATAATCACTGTGTTCTCGCTAGCGTAGTTGTAAGTGTCCCGCCTGTCACGTGGGAGCCTGGGGTTCTATTCCCCGATGGGTATTGTTTATTTTTTTATTTTTCAGATATTTATTTAGGTGATATAATAGAAAATATTAAACGTTACAAACTAAAATATTATATAGAACTGAGAAAGTGGAAGTTTGTGAATAAAATGTGCTCTATGGATCTATGCAAGCTGCCGACTGGTGGGGAGCGCATCCCACAGAGGCAGCGGAATGATCGCGTATCGGAATCGATGGATCAAATAGATGTCTTTGTTTAATGTGAATTTTAATTGCCATATAAAATATCGCCTCTGAATCAGTATAGTTTCATCGCTAAACTTGCTCAAATTGTGGTTGAAAAACAGATTTTCTGCGAAGATGTGACTTTGTGAATTGGAAACCCACAAGTCATGACAGCTGCGCATGTCCATCAGATTACTCAAAACGTGCGATATGAACTACTAAAGTTAAAGTGAATACAATTTTAAAGATTAATAATATATTTGTATACTTATACTATATTTTAATCATTTAACATGACGGAACATATTTTTAAAGTCAGTTGTCATATCCGTTCGAGACCATCTCGCAAGCACAGACCGCTGGTGGAGGTAATGGACACACTGGAGAGCTCTAAAACCGTATGAGGAGCATGAGAAATCGCAACTCGTCTCACCTTCACAAAAATGTGAATATCTTCACTTAGAATTGACATACAGGCATCATTGAGGTACCATTAGATTTTGGTTTTCAAGGCCTATCTACTGTGGTGGTCTCAAATTTAAAATCATGATAGGACACTCTACTTGTATCATGTCCTTTTGGTGCCCACATATCTGGCAACCCTATGTATATTATAGAGAAGCCTATCACTAATGTAAGCATACTTTAACCTGAAACCATTTTCTGCGCTTGCGCAGAAGGGTTCCGTCGTGTCGCCAAGCCATGGACTATTAACATACCCTTTGTGTATCTGATCGGATATATTCAAATAACTAGTGACAATAACGATGACCATCTCAGCTTCCGGAAAAATGGTCAGTCTATCATTGTGCCGGTGGTTAGATTTACCTTTGCCGGTGGTTAGATTTACCTTTGTCTTTGACATAATTTTACTATTTGGCATAGACATTTTAGTTGTATTTTCAAATTCTGCATCAATTCTAAGTATATTTGGAAAGTTTCATTGAAAGACTCGCTCAACTTATGGTAGAAAAAAATTATTTTTGCGGACATATTAAATTCCTCTTTCCGTTTGGAAATCCAAAATGTTGGCACGCGTGTCACTTTTTAAAACCTGCAATTCGAACTTCGAGATTGTCCAGTCTGCAAATGAAACGTTTATTATTATTTAAAATGAATCTAATAGCAACCATACATCACAGCAATAATTTTCTAAATTTACTAATTAGATAACGTTGCATGATATGTAAACAGGATTTAACCCGTTAACTTGTAGCTTCATTCCGCATAATTCAAGATATTACTTGCCAGGGTTTAAAGCTAATATAAAGAATGCGCTTGATAATTAATTAATATAACTAATTGGCGGCCATTTTTATTTGCTAATTAGATAACGTTGCAAACTATCTAAACAGGAGGATATCCTTTAAGGGTATATCATCATTCCGCATAATACAACAAGATATAACTTGCCAGGGTTTAAAGCTAATATAAAGAATGCAAATGGTAATTAATTAAAATAACTAATTGGCGGCCATTTTTGCATGCTAATTAGATAACGTTACATCATATATAAAAATAGATGACATGAGCAGTTAGTTAGGCTTCGATACACCGATCGCAATGATGTATGGTTGCTACTAGTTAGCAATGCTAGGATGTTCGTTTAAAAACAAGTTTAAACAAGCTACACTTATATTTTATAAGAACATAAATTTTAATAACTTCTGCTATGACCTTGACTCAGACACGAAAACAAGGAGATCTTTTGTCTCAATGTCTGTGTTTATTTATGTATGATCGCGACACTCAAAGATGCATATCTTCGCTTCTAATTGACATACATGCATCATCTTGGTACCGTTAGATTCGGTTTCTCAAGGCCTATTTTTCGATGGTGGTCTCATTAGTAAATACTCACATTTAAAAACTGTTATTATTTCCGTGGTTCATTTCAGATGTCTGTATACTGTGTATTGTATTTTCTAAGTAATTTACACATTTCACAAAAATTAATTGCTGAGTAATAAATTTGTTAATTATCAACGCCTACCCAGTTTTCCGAGTCCGTCAACCGCCGCTTGATATTAATTAGTATTTTATACTATACTGTTCCACTTTCGGTCGTGTGCTGCACCAAGTACTCAACCGCAAGACTGTAGCCTATTTGGCACTTCGACTAACCTGGCCACTTTGCTCGGTTCTCTCCTTTCGGCCAAACTACATAAAAAGACCCGTAAGCTAAACTAATTTTAAGTTAACTTGTAAGTGGTATATGGTAACCTGCATACAACTATATAATGTTGTTATACTATCATCCCCACGACGCTTGACGACAGAAGTGGAAGATGATGATGATGATGATGATGATGATGATGATGATGATGATTATGATGATGATGATACTATCCTCTCTTTGCTTTTAGCAAGATTAGGCGGGGCAAGCAATGGCTTTCGCCACAGGCAGTCGTTATTAGTTACTTTGGCAGCACAAGTCAACGGTCAAAACATTTAAGTGTGACAGTTCAGGGCAGGACATAGTGAATAACATAAGGAGTGACGGTTCAAAATGTTGTTGTATGTAGCCGGGGCGCGGTGTTGAGGTGAGCGCCCAGCATTGCTTAAATACTCCAATGGCTCGTGAATACATAACCTATGCAGCAAAAGTCCAACTCCTGGCCTTCACGTGGCGGAACTGTTTCCACTAACAGGAGAAGGGGCGACGGCGAGTATCTGGCGCCGGAAAATAACAAGTGTGCTCTATATGTGTATACATACACATACATGCATGTGCAGACACGTGTGTGCGTGTTTACACATCTAAACTCGAGTGAGACCACAGTCTGCTCTAGCAAAGGAAAGGTGCTGAAGACGGAGGCAACCAGCCAGGCGGCGCACCACAGAAATCAGGATACCACGCAATTACGCAAAATGGAATATGTCGACTACTGCTAAAAGTTATGGTGCTCGCCCTGCTTTGGACCCCCAGGCAGGTGCAGTGCTGGGCCCTATGTCTCGAAAGGGTCCAACCCCAACTACTGGAGGTCCTTCTTAGATGTCCTGTGGAGCCAGGGGACATGAGAATAGAACAGCTGGCCATACTAAACAAAGACTTAAAATAATGCACTGGAATGCGGAGGGAGTCCGCAACAAAAAAGTAGAATTAGAAAACATCCTGGACCAAGAAAAAGTAAGCATATGTTGCTTGCAAGAAACTCACCTCAACGAAAATATAGCCTTCAAAATCAGAGGCTACCAGTGTTACCGATCTGACCGAAAGGACAGGCGAAAAGGTGGGATACTTACCCTTGTAAAAAAAATAACATCACTGCTTCCCAAATCGAAGTCTATATGGAAGGGGCTGAGTATCAGACACTTAAACTTAAAACAGGCTATACAGACTTACATCTGATCAATTACTACTGTCCAAGTGACCGCCCACAGGCACTGGACACACTACCATTAACAGAAAAAATGATTGTGTGTGGCGATTTCAACAACCACTCGCAGAGTTGGGGCTATGATCACATGGACCAGAGAGGAGAGAGACTGGAAGACTGGCAGGATGAGAATAGATTCATCTTGGTTAACAAGCCGCCCGACCCACATACTTTCTACTCAAGATCATGGCACTCTACAACTACACCTGACCTGGCCTTTCTTTCACCAGACCTGGAGTGGAACATCACACGAATTGTTGGGAAACAACTAGGTGGCAGCGACCATCGACCAGTCTTTCTAACTGTAGAAATCAGCTTGTAAGTGAAAGCAGCACCCTCTCGAGGTGGAATTACAATAAAGCAGACTGGGCAATGTACAAGAATCGCACCAGCATACTGGTTAGAAACCTGAACACTGAGAAAGACATAAATAAAGTAGTTGAAGAGTTTGGGAAATGCATACTACAGGCAGCACGAGAAACAGTACCAAGAGGAGCCAGTAAAAAATATAAACCCTACTGGAGTAGTGAACTGGAACAGTTTCATAATGATGTGGAAGTATGTAGAAAGCAAGCAGAGGCCACACCCAGCCAAGAGCACCACAATAAATTCCAGCATGCAAAAGCCAATTTTCAAAGGGCCAAGCTGCAGGCTAGACGGAAAAGCTGGCAGGAAAAAAACGGAGTCTCTGAACTTTGAAAGAGACACAAGGAAATTGTGGAAGCTAATAAAACAACTTAACGATGAGGGCATAGGGAGAAACTCAAAAATTGCACAACATAAAGATGGAAACATCTTAACAAGAAAGCAAGCAGCTGACCATTTTGCGGACTCATTCGCACAAGATAACAATATCAAAATTAGTCCAGAGAAACAACAAGAGATTCGAGAGAAACAGCAACATACAGGCAAGAAGGAAATAGTACATGAGGTTCTGGAGGCACCCATCACAATCAGCGAACTGGAGCTAGACATATCAAAACTGAAAATGAGAAAGTCACCAGGAGCTGATGGTATCTCCAATGAAATGATCAGGAACCTAGGAACAGAGGCCAAAGCAAAGCTGTTGCAGATCTTCAATAACAGTTGGACCTTAGGCAGTGTTCCACAAGCCTGGAGAGAAGCAATCATGATACCCCTCCTAAAATCAGGGAAAGATAGTTCCATTGTCTCTAGCTACAGACCAATTAGCCTCACCAGCTGTCTCTGCAAAACACTGGAGCGCATCATCAATCACAGACTGCAGTGGTACATTGAAAGTAAAAACATCCTTGTGCCACAGCAGGCTGGCTTTAGGCAGTGCTACTCTACGGAAGATCAGACAACCTACCTCTCTCAAGAAATTGAGGATGCATTCCAAGAGAAGAAGCTGGTGCTTGCGGCATGGATAGATTTGAAGAAAGCCTTTGACAAAGTCTGGAAAGAAGGTCTGATGAATAAACTGAGAAACTGCAAAGTCAATGGAAAAATGTACAAATGGGTGAAAGCATACTTGCACAACAGAAGAGCCCGAGTACAGATAGATGGACTAAAGAGCAAGAAAGTACTACTGCGTCACGGTGTTCCCCAGGGCGGAGTCTTGTCCCCCACACTCTTTCTAATCTTCATCAATAATCTTGTTGCTAATCTACCGCATGGAATTAAAGCCGCAATGTACGCCGATGACCTGGTTCTATGGAGCACAAATGAACATGCATCAGTGGCCACCAGATTACTACAAAGAGCTGTAGATACATTTGTTGCATGGGCAAATAGATGGTGTGTCAGCATAAACACTGACAAGTGCAACACCACCCTATTTACCCTCTCTCCAAAACAAAAGGCAGGTACCATCCAGATAAATGGAACACCCCTAAGAGAAGATAAAGAACCAACATACCTTGGAGTAACATTTGATGGCAGGCTGACATGGAGAAAGCACATCAACAAAGCAGTAGCAAAAGCCAGAATGAAAATAGCCATCCCGAGAAAGCTAAGTGGAACCACATGGGGAACCAGTGGGAAAATACTTAGCAAAGTTTATCAACAGAGCATACGACCACACCTGGAATACGGGTCAACTGCGTGGTGTTCGGCATCAAGAATCACACTACAAGAGCTGGACAAAGTGCAAAATCAAGCACTTAGAGTCACCACAGGAGGGATAAGATCAACCCCTATAGTGGAAATGGAGAAGATGGGGAGGACACAAGCACTGAGTGAGCGCAGAGATACGAAAACGCTAATACAAGCAGAAAAGTTCCTCAGCTTGCCAGGCCACCCTATGAAGAACAGATTTGAAAACCTAGCTATGGGGCGGTTGAAAAGAAGTAGTTTTATCCACCAGGCCAAACGACTCTGCAGAGAAACCACCGATCTGTCCACAGTTGGTATCCCCCTAACAACTATTCCAGAGCGAACTCCATGGAAAGATGAGCATAGACTATCATTACAAATCCAGACAAAAGTGAGAGGAATATTTGACAAGGAAGAACAGAACAGTGTGCAGCGCAGAACAGCCACTCTCAGCTTCCTTGATGAAGAATACCCACAGGACCTCTGGATCCGAGTCTACACAGATGGGTCAGCACAAAATGCTGTTCGAAGTGGAGGAGCAGGAGTGTACATAGAATACCCAAATAATACCAGGGACACAGCTAGAGTACCGACAGGAAAGTACTGCCATAACTACGATGCTGAAATTGAGGCAATCAAGATAGCAACAGAGAAATTACTAAATACCAGCAATGGTACACAACCTGTGGTGCTATTGACAGATGCAAAATCAGTACTCGAGGCGCTCCTGTCTGGGAAATTGCCAGTACTAAGGACACTACTTTCTGAACTTAGCAGTCAGCATAAGGTCACCATACAGTGGATACCATCCCACTAGTGGAGTACCCGGAAACGACAGAGCTGATCAATTGGCTAAGGAAGGAGCCAAAGAAGAACAGCCTGATGTGCCCGTTACATACCACCAAAAGAAAAGAATGATCAAATCAGTCAGAAAGCCACCACAACCTGCTCAAGATGACTACCACGTTATGGATAGACCAGAACAAGTCATTATTCTGCGCCTCAGAACAGGGCACAATAGATTACGCAACCACGTGTATACAAAATTCAAGATTGGTGAAACAGCCATGTGCACATGTGGATTGGCGTCGCAGACAGCAGAGCACATACTCCAAGACTGCCCAAAATATAACATATCTAGGCAAACCTTCTGGCCTAGAGAGACGACAGTGGAAGGATAAACTCTATGGACCGCTGTGTGAACTGGAAAAAAAAAACAGTTCAATTCATACAAGAGACAGCATTGCAGTTATAGACATATTTCAAGCGAACGAAAGAAGAAGAAGAAGAATAAGGCGTGACAAGCGCAGGAAACATCATGGCAGGGATAAAAGCTGGGAACAGCTACCTTGGTGGAATTGTGAGGTGGAGAAGGCCTGGGTTGATAAGCGTGGTGCTGTAAGGAAATGTAAAACCGCCAAGAAGAACAGAGTTATCCATCCTATGGAAAGAGAGATGGACACCAAAGTTAGCTATTTAAAAAAAAAAAAAAAAACTAGTTAAAGTGGTTAAAAGTGAAAAATTGGCAGAGTCGTGTCAAAGAATAAGCACAGACAAGTCACTGAAATTGTTCTGGCGACTACATAAAAGTATGAATGGGGTAGTCAAGAATAAGAATGTTCCTGATTTCCAAAGCGCAGACCTTATCCGGCAGCGGTCTGGCGAGAATAAGGGCAAAGCCCTTTTCGAACGCTATTTAGAGCAGAGCAACCAGACAGACATGAGAGACCGAAATTTTGTCAAAGCGGTTACCTCAGATATGTGTAAGGCCCAGAACCTCGCAGTTGAAGTGACAGTGAAAGAAATCAGGGCTGTGCTTCAACGAACAAGAAACAGCGCACCAGGGCCAGATGGTATAAGGTATGACGACGTCAGTATGTGTACCGACAACAAGCTAGAGGAACTAGCAGAAATGTACAACAACAGCATAGCGAGTGCTAGCATCAAAGAGGAGTGGTTACACACTTATCTGATTCCCTTGCCGAAGCCTGGAAAAGACCACACAAAAATTCAGGAATACCGGGTAATCATCATCATCATCATCATCTTCCACTTCTGCCGTCAATATCGGGTAATAACCATACACAATACAATAGGCAAGCCGCTGGAGAAGTTAATCGCCAGGAAAATATCAAGCCAGCTAGAGAGGTAAGATTGTTTCCCACCTACCATTGGAGGGTACTGTCCAAACAGAGAAACCTCGACCAACGCAGCAGTTTTTGCCTATGATGCCTATGGAAGTTTCCACTCAGGCATTGAAACATGTAATACGGCTATTGATCTTGAAGATGCGTACAATAGAGTGCGGATGGATTTTTTAATGTTTCAGCTGCTTGAACTCAAGGTAAGTAAATTCCTCCTTAGTTGGATCGCGGCAACCTTCTTCAAACGGAAAGTAATCTTTAAATGTGGCAGTTGGACTTCTGTACCGACAACAATATATCCTGGCCTGCCACAGGGATCACCATTATCTCCGGTGCTTTTCAACGCCTACCTGTGAGAATTACCAGCGAGCAGATCATTGGACCGGGGAGGACATTGTCATATGTCGACGATGTGTTAGTGTATCGTCAGGGTAAGGATAGAGATCGGGTTGCTGTGGAACTACAAACCGAAATAAATCGCATAAGTGTGTAGAATCTGGAGCAATGATCAACCCAACGAAGGCAGCAGTGGTATGATTCTCCTTGAATAACCATATTGTCAACACCCCAACACCAACTGTAAAATCTGTGTTCAGAGACTGTGGAAAGAACACTGGTAATGAATTACCCGGGGATATGTTTTGATCGAAGCCTTGCTTATAATGAGCACATAAACCAGGTGATAACAAAGGCCAAGAGGGGGTTGGCTGCGATGCGGGTGATGGCGCAGCAAACTGTGAGCAGCTCCATCTATGTCTTCTATACGAGGGGCTGGTCATGTCTGTTTTTGAGTATGCGATGGCAATCCTGACTCTCAGCAGTAAGCAGATAGAAAGGATGGAAAGGATACAGAACGAACTATGCGTATTGTTCTTGCATGTACAAGAGATACATCATACAGGGCGATGGCCTATCTTCCTGATGTTCCAACCATTGAAGACAGAATACAAGTTTGCAGAGCACGTGCATACCTCAGAGTTAACGCAAACACACAACCTCCACTGCATAGTGAAATTGAGAAAGTTAAGGGCAGCATTTTAAAAAGAGGAAGGTCGTGGATGGGTCAAGCTGAAGACATTCTTCAACAGGTGTATTAACTTAAGGACTAAGAACCTGGCGAGGAGTGGGTACAAGTGCTAACAGATTTCTATACGTCCTTTTCAGTTTGAATCCAACTAGGCAGAAAATGCAGACACGAAAATCCAGCTGCTATGGAGGCGTAAGTATTTTCCCTTTACAGTGGATATATTTTCAGAAATATAGAAGATATGGAAGGAATCAACATTGGGGGACGATACATCAATAACATTAGATACGCAGATGATACAGTCTTGATTGCAGACAATAAACACGACCTGCAAAATTTAGTGGGTGCGGTTGTTGCACACAGTGATCAACTAGGGTTAGAACTGAATAGTAAGAAGACACAGATTATTGTCGTCACTGGAAAGAAGGAAATACGACAATGTGATACACGTGTAAATGGGCATATTCGTAAGCAAACAAATCGAAACAGTTATCTCGGCACAGTCATAACATCTGATGGGAGATGCCTTGAAGAGTTTAGAACAAGAATTGCCATTGCAAAGGTAGCTTTCAGCAAGATGAAAAACACACTGACCAATAAAAATATATCAATTGAAACGAGAAAAATAGTGTTGAAGTGCTACATAGAACCTGTACTTTTATATGGATGTGAAGCGTGGACAATGAGCAGACAAGCTGAAAAACATTTGATGGTTGTGGACAAGTGATTTCTGAGGAAAATGCAAAGAATACTACGGACAGACAGGAAAACCAATGAACAAGACCTTTAAAAAACAAATGAAGATCGTAAACAGATTAGAGTCATTAGAAGTAGACAGTCAAAATTTTTTGGGCGTGTTATGAGAGGACTTGGGGAACTTGTTGACGACTGGCAAGATCGAAGGGAAGAGACCAAGGAGAAGACCGAGAAGTAATTACCTGGATGGCTTGGCCACGTGGCATGGTCAAGACAGGAACACGAAGCTGATCCACGACTCTGGTGATCGAGTGAGATGGCAGAACATAACCGCCCACTCTTATCGGCATGACACATGATGGATGGATGGATGGCCAAACAAGAACATTACGCAGTAAGCCAAAGAAGATTGATAAACCAACACAGAACTGGTGTCTTTGCGGGATTTGCTGAGGAGGGGATCCGAGCACTTATGGAGTGAATGGTTCGATTTGCAATGAGGATGATCAGTCGACTAACTAACTAACTAAATAGCAGTCTAAGGAATTCGCAACATTCACCTCAGGAACAACACCTTTGCTTCCAATCTTGTCCTTCTTCTTGTTCTTCTTTCGTTCGCTTGAAATATGTCTATAACTGCAATGTTGTCTCTTGAATGAATTTAACTGTCTTTTTAAGTTTACTCAGTGGTCCATAGAGTCCATCTTTCACTGTCGTCTCTCTAGACCAGAAGGTTTGCCTAGATGTGTTGTATTTTGGGCAGTCATGGAGTATGTGCTCTGCTGTCTGCGCCGCCCATCCACATGTGCACATGGCTGATCCTTGTCTAGGTGTAGACCAAAAAAAAAAAAAAAAAATTTCCACCAGCGTTCAGCTAGCCTCTGTGGCATTAGTTATATTGCAGTGGTTCATGGTGCGGGATAAGTTTGCTAAGTTTTCTGTGTCAGTGTTAGCTGGCTCATAAATTTGTAGAATTTGTGCCTGTGACGTCAGCTGGGGGGGGGGGGGGGGGGGGGGGGATTGGTCAGCGAGTTCTCCTTTGTGTCCGTCTCCTCTGGCGGTTTCCTTGTCAGTTTTAGCTCCTTGTGCGTTTTGCATGGCTGGGTGCAGTCCTTATAAGGACTTTTTATTTGGTCTTTTTGCCTCCTTTTTTTTTGGTGTATTTTCTGTAGAAGCTTTTCGATGGCTTCATTTTCTTCCTTGCGCCTTTGTTTTTTCTCTTTCGAGTTGCTTTTGCCTGCTGTCATATTCTACGTTCCGCTCGATAAGTTCCTCCATGGTCAATGGTGGTGGGGGGGGGGGGGCATGGCTCAAAGCTTACTCCAGAGTACTCATCTAGGCTTTCTTCAGAAGTCTGGCGGGATATTGATTTCCCATTGAGTTTCCTAGACATCGGGTTGGGCTGCTGGCTTTAGCTTGCGGTTCCGGTTTGGTTTTTTGATTGGTTTTATCTTGCGGCTTCTTTGGTCTTTTCCGTGACTTCTGATGGTTTGTTTTGGATTATTTGCCTTTCAGCTTTTAGCAGTTCTCTCTTTGATTTGATGGCTTGTAGAATTTCTTCGTTCTCCTTCTTTATCAGTGCCAAGCGTTCCACCTTTTGCTTGACGTTTTGCTGCATTCTATTCTTGTTCTCGATAGCGCTCGCAGTTGCCAATGATGGCTGATTCACCAATCTTGAATTTTGTATACATGTGGTTGCGTAATCTATTGTGTCCTGTTCTGAGGCACAGAATAATGACTTGTTCTGGTATGTCCATAATGTGGTAGACGTCTTCAGCAGGTTTTCGCGGTTTTCTGACTGATTTGATCATTTTCTTTTGGTGGTATGTAACGGGCACATCAGACTTTTCTTCTTTTGCTCCTTTCTTAGCCAATCAGTCAGCTCTGTCGTTTCCGGGTACTCCACAGTGTGATGGTACTCACAGTACGGTGATCTTATGCTGACTGCTAAGTTCAGAATGTTGTGTTCTTAGTACTGGCAATTTCCCAGACAGGAGCGCCTCGAGTACTGATTTGATCTGTCAATAGCATCACAGGTTGTGTACCACGGCTGGTGTTTAGTAATTTCTCTGTTGCTGTCTGGATTGCCGCATGTTCAGCATCATAGTTATGGCAGTACTTTCCTGCTGGTACTATGGTCGTGTCCCTAGTATTATCTGTGTATTCTATGTACACTCAGGCTCCTCCATTTCGAACAGCAATTTGTGCTGACCCATCTATGTAGAATCTGAATCAGAGGTCCTGTGGGTATTATTCATCAAGGAAGCCAATCTCTTCCTAATTTGTTCATTTAGATCTATCCATTTCGCAAGCACCAGCTTCTTCTCTTGGAATGCATCCTCAACTTCTTGAAAGGGGTAGGTTGTCTGATCTTCCGTAGAGTAGCACTGCCTAAAGCCAGCCGGTTGCGGCACAAGGATGTTTTCACTTTCAACGTACCACTGTAGTCTGTGATTGATAACGTGTTCCATTGTTCTGCAGAGACAGCTGGTGAGGCTAACTGGTCTGTAGTTGGAGACAATGGAACTCTTTCCCAGATTTTAGGAGGGGTATCATGATTGTTCATGCAAGAACAGGACCTGCAACATTTAGTAGATGCAGTTGTTACACACAGTGAACAACGAGGGTTAGAATTAAATTGTAAAAAGACACAGATTATGGTCGTCACTAGGAAGAACGAAATACCACAATGTAATATACAAGTAAATGGGAATATTCTTCAACAAGTAAATAGGTACTATCACGATGTTCTTAATGATAAGTGCGTGATATGGTCGTTGTCTAGGTAACGATGCTCCTGGTAGGTCATTATGGAGTGTCGATTGAGCTATCTAACTGTCTCACAATATAACTCACCCCCGCAGTGCACATTCACTAGTCAGTGAACAAGATTGAGTTGGCGCACATAATCTTTAATGCAGTCTGAACACAGACACAGATAACATATTTATATATCCAGAAACCAATATAATCCATAGAATATATGTATCCTCCTCACAATTTAACACGTACACATCACTGCCTTCTCAAGGCCTGCTTCATCTCAAATCCACAAGACAGTTAATCCAGCTACTATCCACCGCTGGACCTCACACAATACACCCACACACTGCGTCTAGCCTCCACTAACTATTCAAGCCACTTTGGGTTTCGGCCTCCATTACTATCCAACCCCCACTGGGTTTTAGGCCTGCATTCACAACTGGGAGAACAACCCAACAAACGATCTGACCCGCAGTCAGTCTAAGCTTCCACTTATTAGCCCACCGATCCGCTCGGTGCCAAAACATCAACTGTCCTAAAGTCCCTTGACTTCACCCAAAAATACACTGTCTCTCCCCCCCCCCCCCCATCCACCCTGGGGTGTCTACACTCACCCTTACCATTATTTCTCAGGGCTAGTTGTTTTTCTCGTAGTCTCGCTATAAAGGTCACTCACCTCAATGTCAATAACCCAGGCATATGTCAGGTATAATTATCTCGGAACAGTAATAACATCTGATGGGAGATGCCTTGAAGAGATTAGAACAAGGATCGCCATGTTTAAGGTAGCCTTTAGCAAGATAAAAAACATATTGACCAATAAAAAGATGTCAATTGAAACGAGAAAAAGAGTGTTGAGGTGCTACATAGAACCTGTACATTTATATGGATGTGAAGCTTGGACAATGAGCAGTCAAGCTGAAAAAACATCTGATGGCTGTAGAAATGTGGTTTCTGAGGAAAATGCCAAAGAATACCATGGACAGCCAGAAAGACCAATGAACAGGTCCTTCAAGAAACAAACGAAGATCGTAAACTGATTAGACGCAGACAGTCAAAAATTTTTTGGGCATGTTATGAGAAGAAATGAATTGGAGAACTTGGTGACAACTGGTAAGATCGAAGGGTACAGACCAAGAGGAAGACCTAGAAGCAAATACCTGGATGGCTTGGCCTCGTAGCATGGTCGAGACAGAAACATAGAGCTGATTCATGACTCTGGTGATCGAGTGAGATGACAAAACATGACCACCCACGCTTACCGGCATGGCACATGATGGATGGATGGATCATGATTGCTTCTTTCCAGGCTTGTGGAACACTGCTTAAGGTCAAGGAGGTATTAAAGATCTGTAACAGCTTTGCTTTGGCCTCTGTTCCTAGGTTCCTGATCATTTCATTGGAGATATCATCAGCTCCTGGTGACTTTTTTCATTTTCATTATACTAAGGCTGAAATATTTAAAAAACAGTCACTGATATTTTTTTAATGTGGAGCAACAGTTTTCATCATGGTAATTGTAAATTTAAAATGAAGACTTTCTGTTTGCATAAAACTGGCTGGAATCATCTAATTACTAATGCTTTGATGTATTTGAACAATGATTCATTGTTAATCAAATACCCTGTATCAGGTGTCTTGAACAGTTTGGGTGACTTGTTCTCAATAGCGCTCCACAAGTGCGGAGTTGCAAAATAGCAGCCGCAGAATATAGAACCATAAAAAGACGATTGTTGATGAGAAAAACGAGCCCATCAAAGCAGTTTAGAGGCGGCTATTTTGGCATATACCTGCTCACGGTGAGGATGTCAACAATTCTTTACAAATATTGAGGTGGACAAGGGGTTAATGTCTTTCTCCGTAATCCCGTATATTCCCACGAGTGACGTAACCTGCGCGAGAATCGGTAGCGGTTCTCGCCACATTGGTAACTTACGGGGTATTTGAGCCGGTCGCTCAGAAAGCAATGGCAAACTACTGAGCGTAATCTTGCCTAGTACATCAACAGCAGCTGAACAATGCTGATGTTGACTGCAACGTCCTGTAAGGAATATGCAAAAAAAGAGTGTGCAAAGAACATTAGGCTACAGGTCTGGATGGTCCCATAGATGCAGTCTCCCACATATATTGAAGTTTGCAATGTGTGCCTATACTTTGCTTGAGACATTGCTGCATTCTACTCCTGCTACTTTGCTTACTGTGGATTTGTATCCCCTATATGGGGGGTACGGGGTGTCAGGCATTGGTAGCACCTTTGGTAAGGATGACTCTCATGTCCTTTTCAGGACCCATCCCCCACTGGTCCAAGCCTGACACCCAGCTCGTGCCTGTGGCTCCTAGTAGCTGTCAGCATGCGACAGCGGCCACCCCCCGGGCAACAGCTGTGAGAGGCTGGCTAAATCAGGCATGGGTATCCGATTTGGTGTCAAACCAAGAGGTAAACTAGGGTATGCCTACCCAGCATGTGAAGACAGGATTCGGCAGACTGCGCGGAAGAAATCATTCCTGATTCAACGGGCGAGACGGCGTTTACCTGCAAAGCGTTGTGGAACGTAATGAGCACGGCAAGGCACGTAGAGCGCCCTGGTCATCCACTGCACTTGTATTCGTCTCCAGTCGTCTCGACTTGTCTTGCCACTGGACTCAGATGGACTCAGGCGAGAGAGTGAGGTCGACGAATTGCGCAACTCTTCCTCACTTTAATCCAAGTCATCGCGCAAGTCATTCTTCATCCAACGTCATATATCACCTTCAAGCCCTGTGGCGATGGGCGAGCGGCAAAGCGGCAGGCGTGGGTACGCTGGCAGCCGTAGTCGCAGACCTGCACACAGGCGGCTCAGGCCATATGGTCGTCTTCTACTGACCGGAGCAGCAGTGGGATTCGGCAGCCCCCTGAGCGACTGAGCAGCCCTCTATAGGAACACACTGCTCACCTCCATAGCATGAGGAAGGGGCTAGAAAAGGTGCCCTTAAACATTGTCTGCTTCATCACTACCTAATCAGCTAGCCGCGGTTGGTGGGTACCCTAACTGCGGTCGACATACAAAGAAAGATAAAACAAGCAAAGCTAAAAGAGTAAACCATATTCCCTTAACAATTGGAACTTGGAATGTACGCACCCTACTTGACAGAGACGGCGCGTCGGGTCCAGAGAGACGAACAGCACTGATTGGGAGAGAGCTGGGCAGGTACAACATCGACATTGCAGCCTTGAGCGAGACACGACTTGCAGAAGAAGGCCAATCTGTGAAATAGGTGCCGGCTACACATTTTTCTGGAGTGGAAGGAAAAGCGAGGAAAGACGCCAATCCGGTGTGGGATTTGCCATTAAGTCGGCCCTGGTCGGCAAATTAGCTGGATTTCCAAAGGCTATAAACGACAGGCTCATGACCATGAAGTTGCCCCTGCTGAATGGAAGGAAGCATGCAACCATTGTGAGTGTCTACGCACCAACTATGACCAACGAAGATGATGTCAAGAACAAGTTCTATGAGGACCTGCACAATGTATTAACATCTGTTCCCAAAGGAGACAAACTTATACTCCTTGGGGATTTCAATGCCAGAGTAGGCACGGACACCACCTCTTGGAGTGGCATTATTGGAAAGCATGGAGTCGGAAATTGTAACAGTAATGGACTTCGCCTCCTTCAGACATGTGCCGAACATGATCTCCTGATTACGAACACAATTTTCCGTCTCCCCATGAGAAATAGGACATCGTGGATGCACCCTCGCTCGAAACACTGGCACCTCATTGACTATGTCATCGTCAGGAGGAGTGACAGACAAGACGTTCGAGTGACAAAATCCATGTGTGGTGCCGAATGTTGGACAGACCATCGTCTCATTGTCTCGAAAATAAACATTCACATCAGGCCACCACGGCGTCCTCAAGGGGCTGAAAATGCAAAAAAAGCTAAATGTCACCCGCCTAAACAGCAAGAAAATGCAGCAGTCGTTTGAAAATATGCTGGAAGACCGCCTCAAGCCAATGCTGCAGCTAAACAGGATACAGAAACAGAATGGAGAGCCCTAAAGGACATAATTTACAACACTGCTATGGAAATCCTGGGTCCAGCCCCCCGAAAGCATAAAGACTGGTTTGATGAAAATTCCGAAGACATCAACCAATTGCTGGCCGAGAAACATCTTCTCCTCAAGGCACATTTGAATGACCCAAAGTCAACATTAAAAAAAAGATGCTTTCAAGAACATTCAGAGAGTAGTGCAGCAGAAACTTCGGCACATGCGGGACTCCTGGCTGAGCAGCAAAGCTGATGAAATTCAGGGCTTTGCTGACAGACATGATATGAAAAACTTCTACGACTCACTGAAAGCGGTCTATGGTCCTACATCACCAGGCATAGTTCCCCTCCTCAGTGCAGATGGGGGAACATTGGTCACCGATAAGAAAGAAATCCTTCAACGCTGGGCAGAGCATTTCAGCAAAATCTTAAATGCAACTTCCTTCTTCGATGATGAAACCATCAACTGCCTTCCTCAAGTTCCCACCAATGAGACACTTGATGACCTGCCAACCATAGTGGAAGTAAACAAAGCCATCCAGCAACTCTCCAGCGGCAAGGCACCTGGTCCTGACTCCATCCCAGCAGAGATATACAAGGCAGGTGGGCCGGTCCTAACAGAGCAGCTTCACCAAGTCTTTACAAACATATGGGTGAACGAGACCATGCCACAAGATTTCAAGGACGCGTCAATAGTCCACCTTTACAAACGTAAAGGAAACCGCCAATCCTGTGACAACCACCGAGGCATCTCCTTGCTTTCAATTGCAGGGAAGATACTCGCCAGAATTCTTCTCAATCGCCTCACAGCCCATCTCGATCAAGGTCTTCTTCCTGAGAGTCAATGTGGCTTCAGAAAAGAACGTGGAACTGTTGACATGATTTTCGCTGCAAGGCAGCTGCAAGAGAAATGTCAGGAACAGAACTGCGAAATGTTCTCCACTTTCATTGACCTTACCAAGGCTTTTGATACAGTCAGCAGAGAAGGACTGTGGAAGATTATGGCAAAATATGGCTGTCCACGAAAGTTTGTCCAAATAGTGCGGCTATTTCATGACGGCATGCAGGCAAGAGTACAGGAAAATGGTGAACTGTCTGAACCCTTTCCTGTCACCAATGGAGTGAAGCAAGGATGTGTCCTGGCACCAACACTGTTCAGCCTCATGTTTTCAGCCATGTTGATGAATGCCTTCGAGAACGACAACATTGGAATAGACATCAACTACCGTATGGATGGAAAGTTATTCAATCTCAGAAGGCTGAAAGCTAAAACCAAAATTAACAGCGACACCGTCAGAGAGCTCCTGTTTGCTGATGATTGCGCTCTATACGCCAACTCAGAGGCGGACATGCAACATAATGTTTCAGCTTTCTCACATGCCTGTGCCAACTTTGGGCTCAATATCAACTTTGAGAAGACTGTAGTTATGTACCAGCCAGCTCCAGGGAATAATCACACTGTGCCGAATATCAAAGTGAATGATCATAGACTAAGTGTTGTGGACAAATTCACCTATCTTGGCAGCACTGTGTCACAAGCTGCCACAATTGATGACGAAGTGAATGCAAGTATCTCCAAGGCCAGTGCGGCCTTTGGCAGACTGTACAAGAATGTATGGGACAGAACTAGAATAAGCCTGCAAACAAAGCTAAAAGTCTACGAAGCAGTTGTATTATCCACACTGCTATATGCTTGTGAAACCTGGACTGTTTATCAGCGACACGCTAGGAAATTAAACCACTTCCACACAGTCTGCCTAAGGAAGCTACTGAAGATTAAATGGCAAGACAAGATTCCAGACACTGAAGTCCTAGAAAGAGCATCCATGCCCAGTATCCACACTATACTGATGAAGAATCAGATTCGTTGGGCTGGTCACTTGACTCGCATGCCAGATCACAGGCTCCCTAAACGAATTTTTTTACAGCGAACTGCGTTGTGGTAAACGCTCCCAAGGTGGCCAGAGGAAACGCTTTAAAGACACTCTGAAAATTTCACTGAATGCTTTTGGAATTCATCATGACACCTGGGAGGCTGCAGCCAGAGACCGAAATTCGTGGCGTGCATCATTACGCAAAGGGTGCAGTCATATGCGAGGCAACCAGGACTGCAAGAGCTGTGAAGAAAAGGCAGGACAGAAAAACCACTGCAGGAAATCCTCCTCCAGAGACGTCAAGCATTCTTTGTCCCACATTGTCAAAGAACATTTCGAGCCAAAATAGGCCTTATCAGCCATCTTAGAACCCACGGCTCCATACCTTCAACCCCACTGGATGAAATGAATGGTCATCATCATTCTTGATGGACAAACAACAACAATCAAATACAATATACAAGATATCTTCTCTGTTTTAACTTTATGATGGCTGTCAGGAACCCAATATCAACTAACCCAATATATAACTCCTGCATGACAGGAGTTAGCGGAGGACAGCTCACGACAGGCGATCAGGACAGGCAGTCTGGTGTTACAGAGTACAGGTCACCTAGTAACCAGTTGAAGACTTGTGGTGATCGTGTCAAGTTACACCTCACGGACGACACGAACTGTGAGAAGTGAAGGACTGACCAAACATACCTGTGTCAGGGAGACGGGTTAAGGACTTCGAGACGGACGGACCGAGAGGGTTATGCATGTGTATCATGATCGTTGTGAGATGGCTGTAATGAGGGAGGCGTGACTGACTGGTAGATTGAGATGTGCTTGAGCTGAGGCAGTGAGAGAGTCATTTTGTATTATTCGATTGTAAAATGTATAATGCATGTATATAATGCTGTGATAATGTACGAGTTGTGCATGATTATGAGCGCAACCCCCATGAATATACCCAATGTAGATAGGTTTCGTGAATAAACGGGTTTAATTCACGTTACCGCGCGTAAGAGTGTAATTAATTAATTATTGAATGTGTATGATTGTTTCGCCCCTGTTCTAGAGAGCGAGCCATGTTAATATAAGTGAGTCCATGACAGGGATAAACGTGGGTATCTCGTCCAGCTTTGAACCACATGTGTGAGAAAGGGACGAATGTGGAGATCTCGTCCGGTGTTTGAACCATGCATTAGAACATGGACTTCTCATCCAGTTTTGAATGACATACTTGAACGTGAGGATTTCATCTGATTTTGAACCATATATTTGAACGTGTGTTAATAGTTAAAGAGGAGCGGCTGGCCGAGAGGCTAGAACGTCGGACTCTCATTCGGGAGACCCGGGTTCGATCCCTCGGTAAGGTGTCGGATTATTTTCTGTCGGGGGCAAAAAGAAAATCCTAACCTGCACAGTTCGCGGCGACTGCACTAGCCAGGCGGCCTTTATTCCTCAGGCTCAAAGACCCCTCTGCCATACACCGCAAGGTACTATATTGGCAGTAAATGACAGTTTTTTTTTTTTAATGACAGTTAATAGTATAATGTAAAATGCACATCACTGTCTTCTGAATTTTGAATTATATATAAAGTGAAATGCTAATACGTAGATAATTTTGAGTTGTACGCTGAAAGAGAGTGACCAAAAGCAGTCCAGTTCTGAAAGTCTAGCTCGCACGAGAACCTGAAATTACTATGATCTCTACTACTCTATTAACCGACGAAGATGAAATTACAGACTCACATCCATACTTGACTGCATACAAACCTATACACAATTAACCGACCTCACATACACCACAGAAACGAACATATACTAACATTTTTCTCTCCCCAGCAAACAGATTTATCTCCGGGCAAGTGACAGGTGAATTTTTCTTCCAAGCCATAAAGTACCGACCCCTTCCCCCCCCCCCCCCCCCCCCCCTCTTTCGGGTGCAGATATCGAAGTACATTAAAGTTCCAAACGTCATCGGCAGCTAAGTATTTCTTTCACATATTTTTGTAAGATTTCAGGCCCTACCTGTTTTTTTTTTTTTCACATTCTACACATGATATATTTACTACATTTGATTGTGTATTATATTGAGTGAATTGGATCATATACTGTAATTTTTTGGTGCCATTGTTAACGTAATTTTCAAACTATCATGGCTACTCTACATGACTTCATAGAGTCAGGTCTAAAATTAGGTTTCACAGGAAAATATTTGTCTAAATGGAGTGAGACACAATATACAGAGCAGGTTCAATGGGAGGAAAGAGCGGCAGAGAGAGAATTGAAGAAAGCTTAGCTTGATGCTAAAAATAAACAGACTGAATCAGAATTGAAGAAAGCTGAGCTTGATGCTAAAAAAAAACAAGCTGAGCTTGATGCAAAAAATAAACAGTCTGAACCAGAATTGAAGAAAGCTGATCTTGATGCTAAAAATAAACAGACTGAGCTAGACAACCAGACCAAAATTAGAGAGGCTGAAATCAATGCACAAATTAAGAGAGAAGAAATAGAAATGCAGTTCAAATTGAAACAACTAGAAATCGAAGCTGATACTAAGAAAGAAACTAGAAAATTAGAAACCAAAGAAAAAGAAGACCAGTATAAGAAATACCAAGGTATTGTCAAAAATGTCACTACTGGTGACTGCATATCAGCATGGTCCCAGAATTTTGAAAACATCATGGAGAATTACCAGGTACCAGTTTCAGACTGGAACATCACATACATGAGAAGTCTTTCTGGAGAACCTCTGAAAGTCATAGAAACCATTCCAATTGACGTAAGGAAAGACTATCATTACATCAAAGCCAAAATCATGGCACATTTTTTTGTTAGATGAAGCAGGGTACAGATAACAATTTTCTAAATTAAGCCCAAAATCATCACAAACGTTCTCAGATTATACCTCCCTAGTTCAAGACATTTTTAGTAAATGGCTATCAGCGGCAAAAGTTAACAATGATTTTGAACGTCTAAAAGACCTAATTTTGAGAGAAAGACCATATCATCACTACCAGTACCCCTTTCTTGTTTTTTGCAAGAGTGTGAGTGTGAAACAGTACAACAAATAGAAAAATGTGGATCGGCTTACTTCACAGCCAATAAAGATTGCTTTGTTAATATTTTGAAAGATAGAGAATTTGTAGCAGCCGCTACATATGACAGACCCAAACCAACCACGTACAATAAATCCAAAACCTTTACTAAATACAGAAACTACCAATGTAAACAATACATATACAATATTTCATACAATACATAAATATACAATATTTAAATATCATACTTACTAACAAAACTTCATAGATAAGCAAGAAAGTGAACGAAAGAACTATAAAAGATTGACTAAATGCTTCCTTTGCAAAGCGTATGGGCATTGGCGCCATTCAGATAAAAGTAGACAAATGACCAGAAAAGCAAATGCAGCTATGTTTGACAGTTCATCTTCTGAGGAAGAACACGAAGAACAAAAACAGCAAACACAATTGAAAATATTGGTATTTTCCACCTAGATAAGTGTACTACATGCAATCATTTCCATGATAATGGTATGTTATCCTGTAATCATAAAGTACAAACCACAAATGAAGAGGCAAACACAGTTTGCGATGCAAAAAGTAAACTAAATATCCATCAGGGGTATGTCAATAGGAAATTAGCTAGTATTTTGAGGGACAGCAGCAGCACCCTTATTGGTTTGATAAGAGAGTTCTACAGTCCTCTGATTACACAGGGAAATTTGTTACCTGTAGAACATTTTCAGGGAACATTGAAAAGTATCCAATCGCATGGGACTGCATCCAAACACCTTTTTTAAAATAGGCAAGGTGAAATGTGCCGCTCTAACTAATCCATGTTGTGATGTAATCATTGGAAATCTTCCTCAAGTGACAGACATTACACAACACCAAATAACCACCTGGTACAAACATGTCATACCAACAAATCCAATTGCCAGAGCCTCTGCAAAGAAACAATCTGGAACAAACACTCTACAACAAGCAAACAATATTATAGATCTTGCCAACATACTGGAAGAGCATTTCATTACATTAGAAACAGCTAACATGTCTGACCAGCAGTTTCCAACACCCAATGAGCAGAAACTAAAACACAAAAGCAAGAAAATAAGTCAGCACCACAAACTGAACAGAAACCAAAACCATGTAGTGTAAATCAAAACACTACAATATTTTTAACAGCATCCCTTTATTGCTTAACTATAATATCATTATCCTGCCTCATTACCTGTACACTCTGTAATTGCAAGGGTATGCCTAACAACAATCTATATCCAGATTCAAATTTAAAACCATGTGACAAAAACAGCCACCCAATCTCCACAGCAGAACGATGAATTCATTCTTCATTACGGAATGGACACAACAGCAGACAGACGTCATGCACAAAGACTACACTGACATAAACACCAGAACAAGACAAAACAACACCAGGAAGGACAACAATCCATTACACAGAGACTGACGCTATGCAGAGTGAAACAAACTTCAAACATGACAGCACACTGACCCAAGAGGGAGATAACCATTCTACATTACAGTGCAGCATCATACCACACACACAGTCAATGCCAGACTGTAACAACGTCAATAGACACAGAAACATCATCACCAGAGCAATGCACAACAAATAGTGACATGCAAACAGCGACTACGGATGATTTTATACACTTAATACCACCTACTATACCATTGAATTTCCGTCAATGGATATGTATTACACTGACATCAACTAAAATTCAATCATCTTATCTGACAATAACAAGACTGCTCTTAGAATATGTACCTCAGGTATTGACATACATATACGACATCTGCATACACAGCAACTGTATGACACAACACATAGCGACATTATGACAAACTTTTGAACGTATCATGCAACACGGCCTGACTGTAAAACCAGCAAAAGTTGAAATTGCTTTTCATGAAATGTTTTTTAGGCTATAAAATTTGTGATGGTAATATCACTACTGATGATATGATTGTATCTAAAATTTTGAAATTATCACTTCCAACAACGAAGAAAGAAGTAAGAAGCATGTTAGGATTGGTGAACTACTATAGAAAGTTCATACCAAACTTTTCAGACCTAACAGAACTTTTCATCAATCTGTTGACAAAACACCAACCAACAAAAATTGTACACAGTGAGGGCCTGAAAGAAGCTCTTACAAAAATACAATGGTATTTCTCATCTCACCCTATATTAAAACTCCCCAACGTTAATCTTTGTTTCACAGTTAGGACTGACGCGAGCAGTGTGGGCGTGGCTGGGGTCCTCCTACAGACCTACAACAACGTTTTGCATCCAGTGGCATATGTCAGTCACAAGTTAATGTCAAGCAAATGGAGATACAGCACACTGGAATTGGAATGTTGAGCTCTGATATACTCATTATCTAGGCTATCAAGGTATTTGTTAGGCAAACACTTCATTGTTGAATCTGACAATAGCCCACTTAAGGTAGTAATGCACGGAACCCCATAAAATCATAGAATTGCCAGATGGGCGTTACTGCTACAAAATTACAGCTTTGAAGTACGCCACATAAGCGATACTCAGAGCACAATCGCAGACCTTCTGTCAAGGATTCCTCTCGACGAGTCCACCAACGGTCTAACTACGCTGGAGCGCAAAGATTAGAATAAAGTTATCACCAGCACTCAGGCCGAAATATCACATTGCAGCGAAAGACATTACCCCGTCACAAAAGAACGCTGCCTAAACAAATTTAGTGTGACATGGACTATGTCCAATTATATTTCCAAATAACATTTTTAAATTGTGAATGTGCCGTATAAATGAAGGGTGCCGAACAGTAAAAGTGTACTGGGACATTAACTGTTGTAAATATTTTCACATTCAAGTGCAGAACTAAACAATATTACACAACTACAAGAACTTACCGAACTTCCAGCACTTATCTATATCCATGTAGTACCAGCACTGAACTAACACTGTGTAATAACTGACACCGAAATGGGCAAACGTTTTAATTAATTTACGCACTGTGTTAGTTAAACGACACCGTTGACCCGAACAGTTTACTTCAACATTTTGTACAACGAAATGTTCTTTTTCGTCCAAGCGGTTCCTAGTTTTCGTAAACACGATATATTTAATTTCGTTTCTTTTCCCAGTATGTTTCTAAATTGTTATTATAGCAGACTATACGTAATTAGTTAAGTATAAATGAGCGAGTGAATGAATTTTATGACTTTTGAATTTGCATATAAGAGATTGAGAGAAAGGATTTATATAAGTGTAATCTAAGGATCATCAATTGACCGCATTTTTCAATAGTGCCAGACATGTTACTATTATTAATAAAGTGAGGCCAAACGTTTGACACTTAGACAAACAACAAATGTACTACTTTATTTTTTTGTTGAAAGTATCTAAAAGTTACCCTACATAATTATTTATGATTGTACCTAAAGGGAAACAATCTGATATTGGTAAAATTGGTACATGCATATGTTTTTTTCAAAGTGGTCAAATGACTCCAAAGTACCAAGTTGCGTCAACTAGAGGTGGACGATGGTTACTAAAATTTGATAGGACCAGGATTAGAATATCTGGCCATAGGGGTTAATGCTCTGGTCCTGAAGTCACCATACAGGGTGATGTCTTGATGCCTAACATGTATTTTGTTGAGAGGGAGGACGTAGCTTGAAAGATAGCGTCAATCGTTGTTAACTTCCGGTCTGTGCTGAGTCCGTTGTCAAACAATGTACCAATCCAACCAGGGGATGATACTTGATGCGAGTAGCCTGATGGCAACAATTAATTAAATATACATCATGCATCATTGCCAAACAGATAGCACCTTGCAATGATATAATATTATGATCCATCAATGTAAACAACTATTGGGTCCTGACATGAAATTAGAATGTAAACACAGACTATGTGTAACTACCCACATAATGAAAGGGTATCCCTTTCATAAGACAGGGGGGAGGAGAGTGTCAGGAACCCAATATCAACTAACCCAATATAAAACTCCTGCATGACAGGAGTTGGCGGAGGACAGCTCACGACAGGCGATCAGGACAGGCAGCCTGGTGTTACCAAGTACAGGTCAACTACTAACCAGTTGAAGCCCTGTGGTCATCGTGACGAACTGTGAGAAGTGAAGGACTGACCAAACATACCTGTGTCAGGAGACGGGTTAAGGACTTCGAGACGGACAGACAGAGAGGGTTATGCTTGTGTTTCATGATCGTTGTGAGATGGCTGTAATGAGGGATAGGCGTGACTGACTGATAGATTGAGATGTGCTTGAGCTGAGGCAGTGAGAGAGTATTTTGTATTATTCTATTGTAAAATGTATAATGCATGTATATACTGCTGTGATAATGTATGAGTTGCGCATGATTATGAGCACAACCTCCAGGAATGTACCCAATGTAGATAGGTTACGTGAATAAACAGGGTTTACTTCACGTTACCGCGCGTAAGAGTGTAATCATTGAATGTGTATGATTGTTTCGCCCATTCTGGAGAGCGAGCCAAATGTTAATATAAGTAAGTCCATGACAATGGCTATTAAACAAATGTCTTAAAATCGCTGGCCTGTCTTAAGCATTTTGTGACCTGCACAGGGATTCCTGACAACTGATTAAACCTGTTTACCATCTGTACTGGTATATGTTTGGTTACTCACTACTTTTCATTCTACCTATGTAAGATGCTTGGCATGGAATTGATAAATCCAGTCAGATTTGGCGCACAGATAATAGCTGGAGATAATAGTTCTTTCACAGATGAGAGTACTATCTAAGTGGTTTTATGCCTAATTGCTGTGTGATTTACGCTGTGTAATATATCTGTTTAATTAGTGTCCCCTCAAAATGTTAGTTTAAAAAAAAAAAACACACTTGAGGTGTGGGGACCGATGATTCTGTGAGAGTAGGTTTGGGTGGCTGATAATGACGTTTGATGAAGTCAGTTATATGTACGTATGTTTTATTTGGCGCTCGCCCGCCTTGAGCTCAGGCATAGCCCATACTCACTACTTCTAATTTTGCATGTAGATTAGCTTTCCCTATTAACAGTGTCCCTCACCATCAGGCGAACCAACTCTGACTTCAGAGGTACTTGTAATTTATGTCCCCAAGTCAAGGATAAGAAGTCAACATTTTAGTCCAACTGTTTATTTTGGCATCAGCACACCGGATGTTTAAGAACATGCATTCTTATCCATTCGGCCATACTGACTTCTGAATATACATTTATTGTAGAGTATGGTTAATAGTTTCTGGTCTTCTTTTAGTGTGTCTTCATAGCAAATCATTCTAGCTCTATTAAGCAGGGCCTTTCTTGAATTTGGATGTTGGTAGGCCTAAGTTTTGTTTCTTTTCTTTTATGCGATCAGATGATGATCACTTTTTCTTCCATGGTATCGTCAGTGAAAATGGAGGCAATATCCATTGACGCCACGCACTTTAGTTTATGATCGATAGTATCCAGTAGTTTTAACAGTTCAAATTAATCTTTTAATATTAAGAGGTTGAATGACTGTCACACTGGCTTAGCAGTTTCTGCAAGCTATTTCACCATCCAGTGTTGGACAGAGTTCAGCATAGATTAAATCGTTCTCAGTGGTACCCAAGGCACGGGCAATTTAGGAAGGCAATAAAGTTGGGGGTGTATGAGCCCTGTGGAATGACTAACTGTGCAGTCACCTCACTGATGAATTTACTATCTAAAAGTGATTGAATCTCTTTCTTCATTATTGCAACCAATTTCCTAGGGTTGATGGCTTTAGGATCTAAGTCAAATTTGGTTGGATTTGATAAAATATCATCTATTTTGTTGGAAGCAGTAACAAAATGATCCTTGAGATGATTGTTGTGAATAGCTTGGATTGCCAGAGTAAATTAATAATGATTGCCTGGAAGAAGCCAATGAAAGTAGAGCATTATATACAACTATCAGAAAGAGACAATAGCATTCTTTAGTATTGGGATGAGAAGAGAGGTGTGGGAAAACAATGTGACGACTGGAAAGATCAGTGGGAAAACAAAGGTGGGCAGACACAGAGATGATGCTGGACGGACTGTATGGGACATTGAGAATCATTATCAGCAGAGTTGATCCTAAACAGGGACTGAGATCTAAGGAGATACATGAACACCTATAGTAGTTGACAGGCACATGATGATGATGCATTCTTATAAGTTTCTTCACATCACAAGTCTGAGTAAAAGAAGCACCTCAGTCATCACACTTATAAGGTCTCTCTCCTGTATGTGTTCCCTTGTGGTATTTCAAACTGCCAGGGTGAGTAGAAGAAGCACCAAAAACATCACATTTGTAAGATCTCTCTCCTGTATGTATTCCCTTATGATCCTTAAGACTGCCAGCTCAAGTAAAATAAGCACCACAAACATCACACTTGTAAGGTATCTCTCCTATATGTGTTCTCTTATGTCTCTTCATATGGCCAGCTTCAGTAAAAGATGCACAACAAAAATCACACTTGCAAGGTCTCTCTCCTGTGTGTGTTCTCTTGTGGATCGTCAGACTGCCAGCGTGAGTAAATGAAGCACCTCAGTCATCACACTTGTAAGGTCTCGCTCCTGTATGTGTTCGCTTGTGGTATTTCAAACTGCCAGCGTGAGTAAAAGGAGCACCACAATCATCACACTTGTAAGATCTCTCTCCTGTATGTATTCCCGTATGGTCCTTCAGATTGCCAGCTCGAGTAAAAGAAGCACTACAAACATCACACTTGTAAGGTTTCTCTCCTGTATGTGTTACCTTGTGGTATTTCAAACTGACAGCGTGAGTAAAAGAAGCACCACACACATCACACTTGTAAGGTTTCTCTCCTGTATGTGATCTCTTATGGCCCTTCAGATGGCTAGCTTGAGTAAACGAAGCACCACAAACATCACACTTGTAAGGTTTCTCTCCTGTATGTGTTCTCTTATGGTCCTTCAGACTGCCAGCTTTAGTAAATGAAGCACCACAATTATCACACTTGTAAGGTTTCTCTCCTGTATGTGTTCTCTTATGGACCTTCAGACTGCCAGATTCAGTAAAAGAAGCACCACAAACATCACACTTGTAAGGTTTCTCTCCTGTATGTGTTCTCTTATGGACCTTCAGACTGCCAGATTCAGTAAAAGAAGCACTACAAACATCACAATTGTAAGGTTTCTCTCCTGTGTGTGTCCTCTTGTGAATCGTCAGATGTCCATGTTGAGAAAAAGCAGCACAACAAACATCACATTTGTAAGGTTTCTCTCCTGTATGTGTTCTCTTATGGCCCTTCAGACTGCCAGCATGAGTAAAAGAAGCACCACAAACATCACACTTGCAAGGTTTCTCTCCTGAATGTGTTACCTTGTGGTATTTCAAACTGGCAGCGTGAGTAAAAGAAGCACCACACACATCACACTTGTAAGGTTTCTCTCCTGTATGTGTTCTCCAATGGCCCTTCAGACTGCCAGCATGAGTAAAAGAAGCACCACAAATATCACACTTGTAAGGTTTCTCTCCTGTATGTGTTCTCCAATGGCCCTTCAGACTGCCAGCATGAGTAAAAGAAGCACCACAAATATCACACTTGTAAGGTTTCTCTCCTGTATGTGTTCTCTTATGGTCCTTCAGATGGCCAGCATGAGTAAAAGAAGCACCACAAACATCACACTTGTAAGGTTTCTCTCCTGTGTGTATTCTCTTGTGGGACGTCAGATTGCCAGCTTGAATAAAAGAAGCACCACAAACATCACACTTGTAAGGTTTCTCTCCTGTATGTTTTACCTTGTGGTATTTCAAACTGATAGCGTGAGTAAAAGAATTACAACACACATCACACTTGTAAGGTTTCTCTCCTGTATGTGATCTCTTATGGCCCTTCAGATGGCTAGCTCGAGTAAAAGAAGCACCACAAACATCACACTTGTAAGGTCTCTCTCCTGTATGTATTCTCTTATGTACCTTCAGACTGCCAGATTCAGTGAAAGAAACACCACAAACATCACACTTGTAAGGTTTCTCTCCTGTGTGTGTTCTCTTGTGGGTCATCAGATGGCTATGTTGAGTAAAAGAAGCACCACAAACATCACATTTGTAAGGTTTCTCTCCTTTATGTATTGTCTTGTTATTCATGTTATTTTTGCACTCTAAATGGTCATCTTGAATCAAAAGACCATCACATCCATTACAATTGTTTAACATCCCTTCACCATGTGTTCTCTTATATCTGTATGCACAAACATTTGGGCTAGAAACATCAGACAAGTCTCCTGTGTGAGTTCTTTGAGAGCTATAACTGACATAACCAAAAAGCTCATCATGAGACTTTGCAAAGGTCTGTGTATGTTTTTCTTGTGTTTCCTTTTGTTGCTGCTGACAATTCTCAATAGCCAGAGATAGTTATTGTTTGTATCAATCACAGAAGACACACTTTCGGATATCTGACAATACTTTGTCATGTTTTACTGATGCCTTACAACTGTTCTCAACGATCTTGATTCTGAGGTGCTGTGTTCTGTCATTTCTTGAATGATGCTACCCTCAGCTTTGTCTACCATTTTACTGAATCTGTGACTCCTGTCCTCGCACAAAACATCCAATAGTTCTTGTTTCACAACCTTCATATCCATGCTGTCATATGTCAACTTTTATGAATGCTCTTGTATGCAGTGGTAATGACTCCTTGGAGACCAAGAGTTTGTTTCTGAAACATACAAAAGTAAATAATTAATAGCCTCATTAATATATAAGGTATTGAACAGATGTGTATATGTAATCAAACATTACAGCTATAGACAATCAAGGCTGAATTTCCGTGTGTGACGACTGATGTAAATATATGTTGTAATATAACATGATATATGTATATGGAACATTAAACAAGAGACCGTTATTGTTTACCGGTCTTTGACTGAAGTGTATTACATATTGTCAAGTTCCCAGTAGAGTTAGAGTTAATACCAGCCAATAATAATGTCAGACAGTAAGACGTTGACGGACGGACACACACACACACACACTAACCTGCAGTTTGTGGCAACTGCACTAGCCAAGCAAGTGGCCTTAATTTCTGAGGCTCAAGCTGCCATACACTGCAAGGTACTACATAGGCAGTACATGACAAAATAACAGTTCTATCCAACTTATTTTTATTTTGTTTTCTTTCCAAAACAAGTTAGGAAATATGAAACAATCTAAAGACACTCGATGGGAGGTCACAACAATCAGGTCTAAAATGCATAGATAAAAATTGAAGATAATAGGAATAAACATAGCAAATGATAGCCTGATATCTCTTAGTGAATAATAATAGATAAGAGTTCTCTCCATGAGTTCCCTTAATGAAACACTTTGAGCAGTGGAATTATACATCTATTTGCATACCAATGTAGACAAAGAATGTAAACAAAGAAGGGAGAACATATAATATAGAGATACTAAAATAAACATATAAAAGGAGCTCCCATAGCACTAGAAATTGTTTAACTCTAACTCTGCTGCACATATCAGAAGCATGAAGAATGTCTAAAACAGTTATTACTGGACTACAAACATTCATTAATTGGTACCTGCACATATCAGAAGCCTGGAGAATGTCTAAAACAGTTATTACTGGACTACAAACATTCATTCATTGGTACCTGCACATATCAGAAGCATGGAGAATGTCTAAAACAGTTATTACTGGACTACAAACATTCATTCATTGGTACCTGCACATATGAGAAGCCTGGAGAATGTCTAAAACAGTTATTACTGGCTACAAACATTCTTTCATTGGTACCGCAATATCAGAAGCATGGAGAAGTCTAAACCAGTTATTAGGACAAAAACATTCATTCTGGTACATCACATATCAGAACCCGGAGAATGCCCTAAAAACAGTTTACTGCGACTGCAAAATTATTCATTGGCCCCCTGCACATATCAGAAGCGGAGAATGTCTAAAACAGTTATTACTGGACTAAAACATTTTTCTTTGGTGCCTCACTATCAAAGCATGGAGAATTTTAAAAACAGTTTTTATGGACTAAAAACATTCATTCATTGTACCCACATATGAGAAGCAGGGAGAATTCTAAAACAGTTATTACTGGACTACAAACATTCATTCTTTGGGTACCGCACAGTGAGAAGCCTGGAAAATTTTCTAAAGCAGTTATACTGGACTACAAACTTTCATTATTGGTACCTGCACATAGAAAGCCTGGGAAGTCAAAACAGTTATTAGGGACTAAAAACATTTTCTTTGGTACCTAATATCAGAAGCTATATAAGTGCTGTTTTAGAAACTTTCTTTCATTGGTACCTGCAAATATCAGAAGATAGATAATGTGCTGGGGAATGAAACAGGCGGACAGATTGGCTGGCTCGGCAAAATTGGGGGAGTATTGATGAAACCCAAGGAGAGTGGTTGCGGCCTTGTGGGAGACGGTACACCTCGGAGGAGCAAGGGGACATGGTTGGTAAAAATGAGAAAGAGGTAGACGAGGGGATGTGGCCCACGCTCGGCGCTCGGAGGAAAGGGGAGGCGGACAAAAATCAGATTGCTATGGAAATATTTGTGTTGGGAATCTTTGCTGGCTGTGAGGGTGGAGAGGGTTTTGGGGAAGTCCGAATGCTGTGATGTCGGTTCCTATACAATCAATCAATCAGAAGCTAGAGGATGTTGAAAAAAGTTATTACGGGGCTACAAACATTCATTCGTACCAGCACATATCAGAACCTGGAGAAGTTTAAAAAAGTTATTACTGGATACAAAAATTATTCATTGGTACGCACATATCAGAAAACATGGAGAAGTCAAAACAGTTATTACTGGACTACAAACATCTTTATTGGTACCTGCCAATGAGAAGCCGGAGAATGTTCCTTAAAACATATTTACTTTTTGGAACCCAAACTAAAAAAAACTTCCCCCTTCATTGGTACTGCACATATCCAAAAAAA
>JACEFZ010017795.1:0-85145 GCA_014155875.1 Cepaea nemoralis
AACTGGAGTCCCTAAATAATCAAGCAATCAATCTTTAAATATCTGCCTCAATGTGGATTTTATTACTGGACCGTCAGGCAAGCATGCACTATCATGGCTCCCTTACCTTGTATAGTGTAATTAAAGTTTTTTCTTGTACATTAATTTGTTCTATACTGTTTGCTAACCATAATGTTAACTGTTGTTCTGTATTGTTTCCTAATCATAACGTTAATTGTTCTATATTTTTGGCTAATTATACTGTGAATTATATTGTTTCCTAGTCATAACGTTGAATGTTGTTCTATATTTGTGACTAATCATAACGTTAATTGTTGTTCTGTATTTTTGGCTAATCATAATGTTAATTGTTGTTTTATATTGTTTGCTCATTATAATGTTAATTGTTGTTCTATATTGTTTGCTAATCATAACTGTAACTTATTCTCTTCTTTATCTTTTTTAATTTCAGACATTTACTTAAACCTACAGCAGAAGCGAGCGAACAAATGGTTACAACAAGGTAGCGTTACAATAATTGTCTTCATTAAGAGCGTATTTCTTAGTTCCTTTTTACAGCAATTTATTTATCACTGTCTTAGATATTTCTTGGCTATTATTACTATTTAGATTTCTTCTTTTCTATCTTTATAAACTATTACGTTAGATATTTTAAGTTTGTAATCTTCTACACATTAGGTATAACTGTTAAACACTGTATGTTAAGCTCTGCATTCTGATTAAATTGGGGTTACGTTTTACATTTAATGTTAAAAGGGAACATTTGGGGTTATCTTGTATATAATGTGGAGAATAAGTCCATATTTATTTGTTAAACCTAATTAGCATGGCTATTGATTTGTAAGGTCAACTTTACTTATATACAGCTACAGATATATTCTGGACACCATACTGAAATTCAGTTTTATATTATCTTTATTTAGTTATGTATTTTCTTTTATGTCAGTATGTCTTTGTCACAATCTTGTAAATTTTATGAAAAATTGTAAAAATCTTGTTTATGAAAAATATCTTTATATTTTCATGTATTTTCTTTGATACATATTTCTTTGTCTCGAACTGGAAGAGGAGCAAAAACAAAAATTGCCAAGTCTTAATTGTGACAGCGATAGTGACTCAACCCTGGTACTTATGGCTGGATTTACGAATGAGTTGACAGAAGAAAAGGGTGTTTTGAATCAACCAAGTGCCAAAATCAAAGGAAATGAAAAAGGGGACTTGGCACATGATGGGCTCACACAGACTTCATTATTCACCCATGGTACATTCTGTTTTTAAGGCATGCATAGAAATATTAACTGCTAGTTTATTGGCTAATTTTCTAATAACCACATTATGCAAAAAGCTGGCTATGTGTGAAGAGTATTAATTGGCTAGTTAAATAGAATGTTAAGGCAGCTTGTATACACTAACCTCTTGATTTACTTCCATTACAGTGGTGCTTCAGCTGTGGTTTTAAAATTGTTTTTTTTATTTTTATGAAACCTTAAGAAAGCAGAGTTTTCATTCTGAATCTGATGCAGTTTGCATTCAGCTTGTCGGAGCCGTGAAAATGGCTTGCATCTGTCTAAAGTAGAAATGGTACAGAGACTTTCTCCCAATCCATTACCATTCTCTCCATGAAGTCAGGACAGAGCTGCCCATTCCCTCTCCAAGTTCTAGAAACTTCATGTCTGGAGAGGCATCTTAGGAAGTAACCAGGTCATGATTCAGGGCAAATGCCAACACACATGGATCGACTTTGTGGTTTCCCTACACTGATTGCAGGTCCTTCATTGTCAACAGACAATGCCCAGAGACTCAAACTAATTAGTACTGAATTTTAAAAATATGTAGATGAATATAATCACGAAGTTACACCATGGTTAAAGATACAATGTCAAAATGACAAAACCTCTCAGGTTAAAACCCACAATCCCATATACACATAAGCCAGCGCTTTCATACTGTTTAATATAAGAAAATAATGTAAAATAGACCCAAAAAAGCATTGTTTCACAAGATATAGAACATTCTCTGCCACGTATCTTTGTCAGTCAAGGTAAGAAAAAAGTTCATAAGAGCCATATCGAGCTAATCCTGATATAAAGAAGTAAATTATGTGTAGAAGAGAATTATGCAAAAGCTGCAAAGTTTTATAGAAGAATTGACGAGGACACCACTGGTGGATAAAGAATGTAATGAAGATATGAAAGATGTTAATTTACAGAGAAAACTAGTTACATCAGAAACAGACAGTCCATATTCTTTGAGCATGTCAAAAGAAGGAAAAAGCTGATGTAGATCATGTCATGACAGTGGGAAATTTGGACAAGAAATGTCTCTATGGGAGGCAGGGCGAGACCAAGAGAGAAGATGCTGGATAGTTTGACAGCATGGCGTGGAGTAACATGACTATAGGAGAAGATTGCAATATGTGAGACATGATTTCTAACACCACCGTGGATTGAAGAAAAAGAAACAAATAATATGGGTTTTTTTAAAGACAAATATTGCTGTCTTTCTGACATATTGAACACATTCTGGTATTTTATTTTGCAATGCATTGCAAGCCGGCCTCCCTGGTCTAGGGATTACACGACGTTTTCCATAATCCCGTGTACTCTCGTAAGTAACGTGACGTGCGCGAGAATTGGTAGCAGTTCTGTCCATGTCTGTAACTTACAGGGTATGTGAGCCGGTCGCTCAGACAGTAATGGCAAACTACTGAGCGTAATCTTGCCAAGAAATCAACAATCAGCTGAAAGATGCTGATGTTGACAGCAATGTCCTGTAAAAGATTTTTTTTTTTATGTGTGGTGTGTTCGCATATCCTTTTACAGGACATTGCTGTCAACATCAGCATCTTTCAGATGACTGTTGATTTCCTGGCAAGATTACGCTCAGTAGTTTGCCATTACTGTCTGAGCGACCAGCTCACATACCTCGTAAGTTACTGATGTGGAGAGAACCGCTACCGATTCTCGCGCAATGTCACGTTACTCACGAGAGTATATGAGATTACGGAGAAAGTCGTGTAACCTCTAGACCAGAGAGACCGTCTGTGTAAAGGATATGCGAACAACAACAAAATGCATTGCAAGGAAATCTGTTAATGCCAGCATAGTTTCCTTAAAAAGCTCTTATGCTTACTTGAGTAACAATGCTTTGTCTGTCCATTGATTTGCTTTTCATGCTTCCTTTAGAGAATGTGTAATGGAAAAAATTAATGTGTCAGTAACTGCAGTGACAAGTTCTTTACTCAAAACATGCATCACCATTTTATAATCTCTATTATAATATTAAATAAAGTATACTCTACTGAAAAATATGGCTTTTAACATTTTTAACTAGTCTATGTGAGTGAAAATACAATCCTAAACACAAATATTTTAAAATAAATTATGTATTGAAGAAGAAGAAAACACGGATACAAATAAAACACTATGTCTTGGTTTGCAATTTTCAAATTTGTTAACAAATTAATGGGCATCTGAATTACTTCTTGTTATGCTTATTTATCTTTTGTTTATTTTCTAGATGTGAGTTGAATCTTTTCTTATTTGCTAATGGCATCTTATTGTTACTAAACTTCATAGTTTATGTTGCTTTATCTTTCAGGTTAATGTGTTAAGTAAGGGAAATGCAGCTTAGATATTTAGTTTATCTTCTACATAGAAAGCATATTTGGTGTAAACTATTCATATTGAGGGATGAGGTATGTTACACAACATTATTGGTTGTTTGCATAAATAAGCTGGCTGCCAAAAGAAAGAGAGATATGTTGTCTTTGCAATAAGAAGAGGGGAAATAAATATTATTGTAGCCACAGTATGCATAAAACTGTCATAAACATAGCAATGTTTGTATTATTTATATGTACCGTTATTTATTTCATGATAAGGGTTTAAAATGCATGTTTGTATCTGCCTCAAAATTTTATGTTCATTATTATATACTTGTGGGTCTGCAGTAAGAGGTAAAGAGAGTGGGTATTATTGCAAAGACAAATGGATACTGATAACGAAGGAAAGTTTCTACTGCAACATCTAGCATGAGAATGGAAGCTATAACACCAGCCTTCTAATGGTTGGAGGATCAGGGGGACAATTGTTTATAACTGATTCAAAAAGTATGCTTTGGAAATTGCCATTCCAGGTGGAACAGTTAGCATTGCCCAACAGGTCAGAGATTGTGAGCATATAATGGATTTTCTACCCAGGGGATATCGATGTGTCAGGCAATAAATAGGCAGATAGATTAGTTGCTGCTGCCCCTCTTGGCAGAGACCTCATGATGAAATGTGATGTGATGAAGGATCTCCGAAATCAGTGAAGAGTGCAGCTGAACAGGCAGAGTATCAATATCTGGAAAGACTAGCTCAGAAGGGGAGCTGAGGGTATGAATCATACTCAAAGATTAGAGGAAAAGCCAGGTAGTCTTTTAATCAAATTGCTCATGTACTTATCACCATGGTAACTCTTTGGTGGCTTATGGAGCAGGTGTGGCAATGTTTCATGTGCAGTGATGTTGATTCTTAAATTGAGTATTCTGTATGTTTAGTATTACATGCTACTATATAATTGCTAATGAAAAAGATGATTATTTGATTAAGATATATAAATTGATCTATTTAATTAATACTTTAATGTAAGATTTGACATTAGAAGCAATGAAGTAATAAAGTTCACTTGATACTTCACTCCACAGATATGTAGTCCCTTATACACATTCCTTACTTACTGCTTGAAGAGTATTTTGTCTGTGGTGTTAAAAATGTTTTTAATCCAGAACCTCATAAACTCCATTTCCGTCTCTCCCTTCCTTCCACTCAGCATCATATAAAGACATCTGCATCTGTTTATACATTGGCAGTTTAGGCCCGTACAAGGTGTTTCATTTCTTTGTTCTATAGGAGGGGCAATTTTCTTAATATTGCTAGGTGGCAGGGATGGTCAATGATTTTGTTGAAGTGTTGCTGGCATTCTAAACATACTAGTGATTTTCCCCTGGTCATTGGGTTGGAGTCGGTTGACAATGAAATATCTAAAACCTGTGGGGCCTAGGCCTAATCCCAGCCAGTTGTATGTACCATGCTGAATCCTGATCTGGTTATATTCTAACATGCTTCTCTTCAGATGGTAATAAAGAAAGCTAATCCACACGCAAAAATCTGTCCAGTGCACTATAAGTAGTAGCAGGTGGACTATGCTTATGTTCAAAGCGAGTAATGCAACAACAACAGTAGTTCTGCAGTATGCACCTGACGGGATGCAGCGAAATATGCCAGGCAATAAATGGTGCAACATATTGTCTGTGGCTTCTGTGTTTAAATTCATCAAGGAAATACAGTTTTGTGCTTGGTTGAGATTAAATATGTGTGCATCCATAAGCACATATTTAATATACAGTTTCGGATGTTTTTATGGAATAATGTGGCACTTGTTTGGATGTCCAGTTTCTTATCTTGTTACCAGACAACAAGTACATCAGTGGGAACTTGGGTTTGAGGCAGCACCAGCCTTCCAGGACTTATGTGGACAACCCTGGTGATGACAGCGACACTGCTACTGACATTTTACTAGCGCAGAATATCACTTCTCAAGGTCATCTTGTCTTGTTACTGATATCTTTTAATTATTATATTTATTTGTATTAATACTGGTTACACATAAATTATAGACTGCATGAGATTAAATTATTTGTGGGGGAGGGGGGAGTCTGTACTAGTTATTACATGTTATACATGTGGTAAACACTATTAATGTTTTTATTCTTTATCTTTCTCATTATTGCCTATTATCAGATGTAAGATTTGCTAAATTTGAAACCAAAAATATCTGTGAGAATATTAATGTGTTAAAATGACACTCATCATCACATGTCTTGTCAAATGGCGTAGGCATTCATGTCTCTCGACAGATCTCAGTTTTTGGTGTTCTGGATCAGTTATACTATTGACAATACCCCCTGGTCTTAGACCATAAAGCATCATATCTTTATTTGTTAGCATGACAATACCAAATAAAATGCTATTGTTTCAGCCAACTTCCTGTATTGTCATTATCGCTAGGCTAGAAATATCTTTCAGGGCAAAATCTTTCTGCATACTCGGTGATGTTTGTTGTCTCTGCTGTTCTGCTAATCCATCACTTCAAGATCTACTTTTGATCTGCTTCCACTGTATTTAAATGTCAGTGCCCTGTGGGTCTTATTACATGATTGAGCTGGTTGTCTGAATGTCTCTCAATAAAATACATTACTGATACCATACATGTTTCATGCTTGTCACATTAGCTATTCTTCATAGGCATTTCATTTCATTTGTTTACAATTCTTTTATTTCTTGCATTTATTGTTCATAATATTTGGTAATAATGCAAAAAAAAAAACAGTATTGATATTTATAAACATATAAAAGAAATAATAAATTTAGTTGCATGTCCTTTGCACAGGACGTAGCAGTCAGCCCCAGCATTTTAGCTGTTCGTGATTCCTGGGCAAGTTTTACGTTCAATAGTTTGCCATTGCTTTCTGAACGACCTGCACCTATACCTTTATCGAAAAAACCAGCACCACTGTGTTTCGAACCTGGATATACGTGATTACAAATCGTGCCAGTAACCCCTTCGCCACAGAGACTGGTTTATATACCCTTTGTTTTACATTATTATACCGGTTTATAAACATGTCAGTAATTAAATAATAAGCATGCAAAATTCATGTTTGCATGTGTTCTCAGCTTTCTTGCCAGGCAGATGTTTTATGTGAGAGTAATCTGTTTTCACTGTACTCTATTCACAACACTTGTTGCTGCAGCATGCAGTTTCCAACTATTTTATGTTATTTACAAAGGAAAGTCATTAAGTAACAGGAATTTTATTAAATTACATGGAATAGTACGAACAATAGAAAATCTTATTTCAGGACACAAACTGGCATACAATACCCCATGTAGGGGTCATGAGGATCGAGCGGTTTTTGCTTATGCCACTGTGATTACAAAATGAATGTGTCACTATCGATTTGCACCGTGGAAGAACAACAAGGCGTTATTCATTGTTTGTGATCAGTGGGTGACAAACCTTGTGAAATCTACACAAAAATGATGGTTCAGTATGGAGACATTTGATTCTGGGGAGTGTATGAAAGATGCAGTGGGAACACCCGTTGTCTCTGGTTAAGTCAGGAATCTGCTGGGAAAATCATGTTGACCAGCTTTTGAAATATCAAGGGCCCTATATTGGTGATTCCAGGAAAACTGTGACTAGTGCTCGATACTGTGACATGCTTTACTGAAGCTCATGATACAATCAAAATGCTGATGACTCCCACCCTCCTACGGTTGCACATACAATGAATACACTATGTGCTCTGAAATTTGGGGTCTTGAAACATCATCCAGCATACAATCCAAACTTGGTGCCATCTGCCATCAGACTTTCACTTGCTTAGACTTGAAGATGTTTGCTGGGTCAGAGGCTTACAGATGACAACAAGGTAATCAAGGCCATGCAAAATTGGTTTAAAGCAACACTCAAAACATATTTCATAGAAGGCAATCAACAGGCTAGTGGACCAAGTGCAAGGCAGTATATGTTGAGAAATAGAGTTACTTATCTTGACAAAATTAGCATAATAAATTCTAAATTTCAGATCATCCATAATAATAGTGTGAGGTGAGGTACCTGGCCATACTTTGATAGACCAATTGGCACTCCACAGACAATTTGGTCAGTAACATGCAATTTGCTTTTGCTCCCCGAGACATTCCAGGTACCAGGTTTAGGCCTCAAAACAAACAACCCATGACATCAGGGCCAGCAGGAAAACTTACTAGACAGTGCACTACCATGGCTTCCTTGATTGACTATCATGATTGTATTATTGCATAATATGCTGAATTTACTCATTACAATACATAGCATGGATACACATATTTCCTAGTGACACCAGCATATACAATGTTAGTGTTTTACAATGTTTAGGTTTAGTGCACAGGAGAAAAACTTCTCTTGGTTCTGAGGGTTCCCCTTCATCTCTCAGCGACCTTGAAGATACCACAGACAGTTTTTTGAAGAGAAGATCCAAATCTATGGATACTAAAAGAGGTGTGTAAAGGTTGTGTATTGTGGGTCATTTATTAGATTTTGTTTTTTTCTGGAGATTTTATTTTGGGAATAAAAATTCTTAATAGTTTGCTTACATCAATTTTCATAATGTCTGTCCTATATGTAGTTTTTTTTTTAAAATTGTCATGTATTTCTAATTGTTTCACTACATTTTGCAATGACAAATTCTCATGCTTTACTAAAATTTACAGTAGTAGTTTAAAATTTTTGATTCACAATATTTTATAATTATAATTTGATCTTGTCTCACATTTAAAATTTGATTCAATGTAATTTACTTGTCAATGCCTGAACAAGAGGATAGATTGCTGTTGCAGCATGTTAACCCATATATGATGATATGTAAATATCTGCCTGTGACAGAAAGAGTTAATGCTGGATGTTTGAGAATCACAGATTTGGTTACTCACATCAGAAGAAGACAATCCTCATTCTTTAGGGACATAATGAGTGGAGAAAGCTGGAGTATAGATTGTGACAATGAGGAAGTTGCAGGGGAAGAGAGGCAGGAGGAGACCAAGAGAGAAGATGCTAAAAAGTTTGGCATTATTGCATAGAGGAACAAAGTAAGGACCTCGAGATTGTTTGCTCCTTCCTGTCCTAGAGTGGATTGGATTGGATGCCTGACTTTCCCAGATAAGAGGGGCGAGGACCTGTGAGGACACTGTGCATGTAACAAAATCATTTGACAGTTGAAAATCTTTTAAGATGGGAACACTTATGTGTACCAACAACAACAAGAAATTAAAAACAGATTAGTGTTTGTTCTACAGTTAACATCTTTATATACTGCTTTCCTGTAGGAGTGTTGTGTTCAATCTTGGATCTCCTTAGGTCAAACAAGACAGGTTTCTGCAAGACAAAGTGAATCTGCATCACGAACATCCACGTCAACTGAGCGCATGTCCGTGGGTTTCCGCAGCGTTGTCCCAACACCACTAGTGACACAGCATAACAAAGGGGAGATAATGAGCAAACATGTGCCCTCCCTATTAAACAGGTTTGTTGTTTGTCTGTCTGCCTTTCATTACTTTCTGGGATGTATATTTGTCAGGTGCTTGCATGGTGTGGTCACAATTAAACAGCATAGCAGAGGGGGAGAGAGAGAGAGAGAGAGAGAGAGAGAGAGAGAGTGTGTGTGTGTGTGTGTGTGTGTGAGAGAGAGAGAGAGAGAGAGAGAGAGAGAGAAGAGTGTGTTTTCAGTGAGTCAGTGGGTGTGTGTGTGTGTGTGTGAAGAGTGTGTTTTCAGTGAGTGAGTGGGTGGTGTATAAGTGTTTTTATTTTTTTTTTTGTAAGTGAAAGAGTGTGTTTTCAGTGAGTGAGTGGTGGTATCAGTGTTTTTGTTCGCTCGTTGAACTCAATAATTACCATGCACAGGCAACTACTGTTTGGTAATTGGGAAAAGCTAATCCACATGTGGTGTCCTCGCCAATCAGGTGAACCCACTCCAACCTCTGAGGGAGTTGCTTATAATTTATGTCCCCAAGTCAAGGACATGAAGTCAACATTTTAGTCCAACTGACCAGCATAGGGTTTGAACCCACTACCTCATAATAAGCACACAAGAAGTTTAAGAGCGAATGCTCCCATTTGTGAGTGTTAAATGTATGACTTTATAATACCACTGCGGATTTACCACCTCAAGCAAAGACTGGAATTCATTCTCAGAAGCAGGTTAGCACTAAACTTAAATGCTGCCTTGACATCCTTATATGTTATTACTTGCAATTTCCTTTTTATACCTTGTTTAAGACAAAGACCATGTGACTTAAACAGGTTATATTATCACTGTTTGGTGAATTTTGTCTAGTTTTGTAGGCTGCTTGTGTGATGCAAAACTGATGTTTTTGGGGGTTTCTGTTTACAACTTTCCTCTCTCCGTTTTTCTTATGAAAATCAGAGAAACAAAAGAAAATGGGAAAGACAAACTTTGGAATTACAAAAAATAACAAATTAGACATTGCAAGCCACCAACAAACAAAGACAAAAATGATCACATTTTTATAAGCATTGGTGGACAGAAACTGACAACATAGATATGTGTTCATTAAAGGTACAGAGAAAACTATTTGTATACTTGGCTATTTTCTTTAAAATGTTTTTCTCTCAGTTCTCTGACACAGGGCCTGAGACCCTTTGCTCCACGCAGTCCTGCAGACATCAGAGTGGATGATGTGATCAAGTTTTCTAGTTTGGGAGGGAAACTGACTCAGGGTAGGGTCAAATATGTTGGCCATCTGCCTGGGAGGAGTGAAACTTATCTTGGTGTAGAGCTAGACAAAGATGGTGAGATTTGTGTATTTTCATTTGTATTATGATCTTTGAAATTAATTGTTATGTTATGTTATGTGAATAAAAGGCTTTATAGTTGGTCCTGTTTTGATTGCACTACAATGATTGTCTGCGCATCATTATTTATCTACTTATTTTCTATCTTTATTTTCAGTGATCTGTTTTGTCTTTCCATAATGGCTTCGATCCAGCTAGCATTACTGTTTGTGCAGTCTTGTCTTTACTTCTTCACTTATTCCTTCATATTTTATTATTGACCCTAATACTTAAATTGTGTTTATCCTCCAGCTCTTTCTTGAACAGGGCAGTGTTAACAGCAGTCCAGGCACATTCCAGCAGGGTGAAAACTAATCTCTTATTCTTCTGTTCCATGCAATTTCAACTTTTGAGCGTTCTTATTGATTTGAAGTTTGAATTAATTTGTTTTGTTTACTTAAAAAAAAAACAACACATAACGGCTAGTGGTTCCCCCAGGGGCCAGAACCCATCAGTTCCCCACGTCCCTGTGTCCATTTTGATGACCGCATCTGTTGGTAGCCATCAAGTGCAAATACTACACTTTGATCTTAGCCAAACAGTCTGCCAAAAATATAATTATGGATGTCAACAAAATTTTTGTCAATTGTTCAGTTTATATCTACCTCTGCTTCAATAAAGAACATTTTCACATGTATTAAATAATTATATACCAGGTCAATTATGAAAAAAAAAGTAATTGGAGACTGCTACACTGCTGTCTGACCAAGAGAGCAGGGGTCAAAATGGAAGAGAACACACTACACCCTCACTAAAAAAAAAAAAACAACATTTTTTGAGGATATATTCACAGAAAGACAAATAAAGCTTTTAAATGAGAAAGAAAGACCTTATAGAATACATCATGAAATAATGGTTTTATAACCCATGTTATTTACAAACAGTTCATAATGTTAGACTTCTTAGCTTGTTTGCAGTTTATTGCTTTTACTCAGAGTCTGTGAAAGTGTATATTTATATTTTCAGAAGGAAAGCATGATGGCACTTTTGAGGATGTAAGATATTTTAAATGGTGAGCTGATTTATTTTGTTTGTAAGATGAAAATATTTTATACTAATTTCTCTCCGGTTTTGCTTTCAACTCCTTCCCTCTGACTGGAAAGTTTCATCTCATCTGTGTTATAGAAGCCATATTGCCACTCTGGTTTATTCAAGCCCAAAATTCATGAAGAAAATCACCCTTTTGCTATTATTTGGTTAAACCCCATATCTGACATTCATGTGCATCACTATCTCAATCCAAGGGAGATAAACATGGAAAGGTCACCTACCATCATCTAGCTTACTACAACTGATGTAAAGCCAAATTGTATATGACTACTCATTTCAAAATCACCATAAAGTTATATAAAACATGGTTTTTTCTTATCTTTATAAGTTAAATATGATGGCTTATTTTTAAAAAAAACATATTTTGATTATGTTTACATGGTCTAAAGACGTGTGGTTTTGACCGGTTGGTCACCTTCAAAGGCAGATGTAACAGTAAAATTCTTCATGATTTATGCTACCTGCACACCGAGTACTCTATAATTACTGTTGTTTGCATTTCCCCTATATTATTTTGCCTTCAGTAATCTTCAACTCTTGTGTGATTCCAGTGTTAATGTATGGATGTGAAAGTTGGAAATCAACGGTAGCTTTAGATAAAAAATTAGACAATTTTGAGAACAAATGTCTTAGAAGACTTCTAAACATCCACTGGACAGACTTCAGAACCAATTCGCAAATAAGACAAGAGACTAAGCAAGATACAGTATCCAATTTCATAAGAAGACGCCGTTGGAACTACATCGGCCATGTACTCAGAATGGACAAGTCAAGACTCCCCTACCAAGCCCTCATATGGTCACCAGTAGGGAAAAGAAAACGGGGAAGACCAAGAGAGACCCTGCGTAGAACCATCATTAGAGAAGGCTCATTCAATGGCCAAGTAAATATTCAAGATCTACAACAGGTAGCAGCGAACCGCCAGGCATGGAGAGACAAGACTTCTGCCCTATGCGCCGCCTTAGGCTCAAGAGGAAAGACTAACTAACTAACTAATTTGATTAGAAACAAAAGTATAGGGCATCATATATATCCAAAATGCCCATACCAATATGCACATACCCAGTATGCCCATACCCAATATTCCTATACCCAATATTCCTATACCTAATATCCATACCCAATATGCCTAAACCCAATATGCCTATACACAATATGCCTTGTAACTGGGAAAAGAGTAGTACTTTACAATTTAAATATAGGATTAAAAGTACCAAATGAAACTGTAGATTCAGTATGTACAACTTGTATTTTCATATAAATATTGTACCATTTTAATTTTGGACATATATATATTTTCAGCAAACCCAACAAGGGAGTTTTTGTATCCTTCAACAAAGTTGTGATGGCCTGGGCACCTTAAGTAATTTCATCCAGAAATGCATGTGATCTTCAGACCGCTTTAAATTTTACAACACATGCATAGGCTTCATCCGTCTGCTGCACCATTCTGCCTGCATGTTTGTAGTAAGCAAACGTGCTGAAGACGTTCTGTAAGAGACTTCCTCATTACAGTGAGCTAACAGCATAATACTGTTGGCCCACTGAGTCTAACAGAGCAGTTGAGTTCATCATGAGAATAATGCACCTTGGATGCTGATGTTCATCAAAGACAGCAGTCACAAGCTCAAAAAGATAAAACTTGATTTCTTAAGTGACTGTGGCAGTTTACTACTGTTATTATTATTATTATTATTATTATTATTATTATTATTATTATTATGATTATTATTATTATTATTATTAATATTATTATCTCTACTTATATTGAAGAAGTGACTATTCTGTTTTTCATAAATCTATGCCTGATTGTTGTAATCTTTTGATGTAAGAAAATGTGGTTTTGCTGTTGCTGTAATAGTTGTGTTCTATTACTATTATTTATGTTATCTTAGTCTGAATATGTGTGGTGCGTACTTTAAGGCATTAGGTTCAATCCCCAGCAGTGGCAGGATTGTGACCCCCTAATCAGGCTTGACCAAGGCTTGCCACTTCACACTCAGCAGGACCTACTGTGTAACAAAATGACCTTGATCTTTATCAGTCTTCCCTTGTTCTTTGGTTATATTGTGAGAAAAGAGAGGCATTGGCATCACGACGATTGTAAATTTGTGGTAGAAGGGGCAGACAGAAATTATGCTTGATAGTCTAAGATGGAAGAGTCAGCTGAATTGATCTCACACACCATTGACCTTGAGAGATCTGTGGAGAGATGAAAGCTGCTGAGCAGGGCACGTGATGGTGATTATCAGTTTTCAAAATAACTTTCGCCTTTTTCATGTACTGTTACATATTCATAGTGCTTTTTGAATCACTAACTAAAATCTAATTTCTGCCATAGTGATAAATAATTAGAAATATTTGAAGATTTTGTTATTCATTGTCTAATGTACTAACATCAAAGGTGATTTCTTATATTCTTTTTCTCTGAGGTAACATCAAAGGTGATTTCTAACACTCTTTTCCTCCACATAACATCAAAGTTGATTTCTCTCTTTTCCTCTGAAGTCAGAAGTTGAAAGTTTTATTGTCGAAAAGGATCTAAGCCTAAGCTTCTGTGAGTAGCTTAAAGCATGCTATATGAAATTAAGATATTTTACATAAATTGAAACTTAGTGTAATTTCTAGATTTAACTCTTTTTTGTTACAATATCATTTATTAATTTATTAATAAACATTATTTATTATTTGGGTGGGGGAGGGTGGTATTTGGTGATTTAGTGGTTTATTTATTGTGTACTTGGTCATTATTTATTGGTTTTATTGTGCATTTGGTGATATTTAACGATTTATTGTGTATTTGGTGTTTCAATGCTTTATTGTGAATAGTGTCCAACCAACAGTTTCCGTAGTTGGTTTTTGTTAGGCAAGGCCAGTCCAGAACTTTGAGTGATTGGTTCATTTCTGTGAATCACAACATGAGTACTTTTACATTTGGTAAAAGCAGAATAGAAATTGGCCAGTGGTCTTTGCCCAGTGTATTCAGTCTTACTGAATGAAGTCGCACACTTCTTGAATCTTAATCTTGCAAGGTCACGCTGTTCCAACTTCAATGAAGAGTTTACCAACTCCATGGTTCCAAATAGTCCTTTAATAATGTATTCTTCTTCCATGGTGACTCTTGTCTGTTCTATGGTGGTATCTTGGAAAATCTATAATGTGCCCTATTTCCATAGTAGGCACTCTTGCAAAACAATATATACCCCTCTCTCTCTCTCTCTCTCTCTCTCTCTCTCTCTCTCTCTCTGGTGGGTAACTCTTGCAAGAACATGTCTCAGTTAATTCCCATTACTTAGTACATGTAGATGTCCTTGTGTTTTCCACATACTTCTCATATTTCTAACCATCAATTAACTGATGAAAATTCTCTCTTCTAAGATTATTTAATAATGTAATGGGGGTCTTGAAACTGATTTCACATAGCCCATTAATTTAAGTTTTTAACACTTAGAGGAACATCAGTGCTTTTGTATTTAATGCGCTATCAGTGCTTTCGTATTTAATGAATAAGTTATTTTAAAAAAGTTTAAGTGATTATACTTGCGTGTGGTTTGTTGTATGCCTTCCAAGCAATTCCATAATTCCATTCCGTTTCTCGGAAGGAATATCTATTAGGCAGTGCTGTGGCTTAGGAGCAGTGAACAAATTTCACAATAATTAATCCAGTAATATCGGACACAATTTGGAAACAGGTCGCCTTGTGTTGATTTTGATGGTTTGAGTGTCAGTCATTCAGAAAGCACAGGCAAACATATAAATGTAAAAACTGCTGCCTAGTAAATGATGGGATTGATTGTGACCTCCTATTGACATGTAACAAACCTGTTTACAATTCGCCACTGTAGTCAGTCTTTAAAATGTACACACTTCCCTTCAAAACATAACGCTGTTATATCATCATTATTATATACCGAGTGGGCGCATGCTCTCCACATGGCCTCTGTTCTGATTGTCTGCCATTTTCACTGTTTCAAGCCCATCCAGCATTTTCTCTCTGTGTAGATCTCTTTCTCTATTCGAATGGTTGTCACAACCTTTTCCTGACCTTCTTGTCTCATAACGTGAAAGAAATATGACGATTGTATTGTCCTGATGTGGATAGTCTCTCATATAAAGTTAGTTGCATATACTTTACAGGATGTTGCAGCCAGTCCCAGCATTTGTTGTTGTGCTGTTAATGATCTCTTGGTAAGTTTATGTTCAGTAGTTTGCCATTGCTTTCTGAACGGCCGGCACCCATACCATTTCATGAAAAACCAACGCAAGACGGTCTGCTTCCAAAAATGTGACGATTGTCTTGTCCTGATTGGATAATCTCTCATAACGTGAAATAAATATCTCTTGTTTTTCCAGCTGCGTGTCATATGCGTCTCATCTCACTTGATGTGATTTTGAGAAGCCCGATATATTTCGACAGCTTCCGAAAGATAGTTATGTTATTGGCTAAGATCTGAAGTTCATGACCGTAAGCAGATGATATCTTTTGCTATGGTCACCGAACAAGTTCTAGTCCCATTGCTTAACAGAACTCTAGTAACAACCACAGACCTGGTCTAGATCGTGTGAGATATCGAACCACGACCGCCCACAACCGATCGGCATAGTAGTACTTCATTATCTGACTTCCATGGACAGATATTTGCTGCACAGAATGTTCATCTATTGGAAAGCTGCGGTTGCCTGCATTATTCTGCATGTTTATTGACATTGGCAATATGTATTTTGTCGATTCCTGATGTTATGATGTCACTATAATTCTGCATGTTAAGTACGTGTTAATTTACAATATATTATCTTTTACTTTTTTTTTTACTGTTTGCCAAAATGCGTATAGTTGCTTCTTTTTAAAGGCGTGCATTAAAATGTAACTGATGCAACAATTGTTGGCTGCACTTTTTAAACAAAGTTTTTCCAATTACAATTTTCAAAAACAATTGTTAATTTATTATTTTATATGTATGTGGTCTTTTGGCATGTCTATTCATCACAACGCTAGAATAGGGCCAGATCAACTAATAGCTAGAGAGATAACATCGGGAAACAATGCCAAAGAACGACTCAGGAGAAAGGTCTTTTACCCACACGTAATTCACCAAAACAGATGTCCTTTGGTATTCTACCGTTATCCACACTCATAATTTGTCATATCCGTCTAAGTCTAAGTCTACGAAGACTGAGCATGGAACAAACTATCACCGCAACCTAATAGTTCCAATACTTCAGTATTTGTGATCTTGTGCCACTTAATATCACATTATACCATAATTTTCTTTGCAGACACCGTATATGAAAGCTGTTTAAACCTTTCTCTTGCGTGAGTAATCTGACCAGGCTTCATTGCAATAAACAAGAATACGGCACTTGGTTAGCCTGTTCACTATTGCTGTCTTACCAATCCTGATTTTGATTTCCTAATCTATGGATAATTCATTGATTATACAGGCGAACCATCTGAGAGTGAATGAATGTCTATACGAAGATCCTAATCATAAAATTCATATTTCAATAAAAGTTGAAATTATATTTCCAAACAAAATTGGGGAAGTACATACACTTTTTTAACACCTCTTTCGATTTCAATCTTTTCTGAAGATGCACCATAAAAACTTGATTATATCTTTCATGCCTGTGTCCACGTTGGACAGAAGATTTGGCGGGCAGCCGATCATCTTGAGAGCCCTGAACAGAACCTCACGATGACCAGCTTGAGGCGGGCGGTAAATCACTGACATCTGTAGATGTCTCCCACCATCAGAGGCAACCCGTGGCACCACTGTCTACGCCAGTTGACAAAGACAAGCCTCTCGTTTTGGTTGCGACCCCAATTAAGACCAGGGATCGTGTCTTACATTTCCGCAACACAAAGCTGTCGCTGAATTGTAAAAACCGTGTTGCCCATGTTGCATGATCCCTCTCTCGCTCTGCCTAGTTTACTCCAGAGGCAAGGTAGCAACACTAATACACCTGGAACAAGACAAGCTGCAAAAGCAATTTCTTAACTATGTGCACGTCAAAACTTCAATCCTAGACCGCCTGCACCGCCATAACATTGATTTAGGTTGTATTTCCTCGCATATCTTGTACCCTCCCAATTGCATTTCTCCGGTTGGCACAATGTGGGTGGTGTGTCGGGTTTGGTGAGCGCCGCCAAATGTGCAGAAAGCAGGTAGTACCGTCTACTGTGATACGGTAACTCAGTCATATCTGTAAATTCACTATTATATCTGCAGGTGCACGATGTTTGAAATAAACAGATGGAAATGAGAAACAGAAAAAAAAACCCAATCCAATAATTAGTTGCAACACCAGACATCAATAATTTAGCGTCTAATCATGACTTCTACGCAGTAATGATTAGAATATTAAAGTAGACTTGAAATTAGCTAGTCCGAAATGGGAATTGACATAGGATATAGGAGCCATTACACTTACATCGGGACTGGATTTATTTCTGAGATATTCAATTTATTGCGGATTTATTTCTGAGCCTTTCCATTAAATTCAAGCTCCTGACAAATTAGAGTAGAGTTAGAAGCTAAGCTGTATCTACATCACCGTATCTCCGTAATTTACTGCTATCTGTCTAATACAAACATCAATAATTAATTAAACAGAGAACAGCAAGGACAAGAACAATAAATCTATCATTTTGAGTGGCAATATGTTCATCACAGGTTCTAAACTTGTGTGTATGCTCTATACCCATTGTTTTATGATCCTATGGCACAATACCAGAAAAAAATAATTAGACCATGCGTCTTTCTTGTGGTAATAACTAATATGATTTAGGGACCATTTCGCAATCACCAAAGGACAACAATTTGAGCTTAAATGTTACAGAAACAGTCTTTGAATATTATGAATCAAGAAGAAGAAAAATCTAAAAAACCTCAACTTCGAAGAAAACTGTATGATTTCACAGACGATTAAATACTTTGGCCATCTTAAAACGTCTCAGTGGCATGGCAAAAACAGTGATAGAAAGCGTGAATAAGATACATGGTTCCAGCACGAAGGTGGACACAGGACACTGAAGACACACTGGACAGGAGAGTGCATCAGACAGGAAGAAATGGCAAGAGATCAAGGCATTTTCCTGACGTCTGAAAAGGAACTCCCACATAATGAAGGTAATGATCCATTTAGTGACTGTCCACGAAATTTTCGGTTAGACACGAAAACATGCAGTGCTGGTAAAATTACCCACCCTACTAGAGATAAGTCGTATGTCCTCTAACCTCTAACCTACTAGACGCTTATTTAGTTAGACAATAAATATTGGTCATCGACCATATTGGTCACTGCTAAGAAGGAAATTAATGATACCTATAAAATTATGATTCTACTCAGAATTATCATGAGAAGAACAAGACAGACAATAAAAAGGGAAATTGGCGAAGAGCAGTATGGATGTGTGGAAGGAAAAGGGGCAACCAAGGAAAGATATGCATTACGAAAACTAATAGAAAGATAAAACTAGAAGAGAATAATCTTATCCAAGTGGATAATTTTATATACTTCAGTACATTTATAACAACAGATGGAAGGTACATAAAAGAGATTAAGAATAGAATAATGCTAACAAAAGCTCTATTATTGAAATGTAATGTTTATAGTGTATTGTTTTATTCTTCAATTATTTTTTGTTGAAATTTAATTTTAAAATTGCATTGTTGAGATTTAATTGTTTCATTCATTGGTAGTGACTTATTGCATAAAATGTTAATTTTCTGAAATACAGTTTTTGTTGTGGGATTTACTGAGTAAAGGATCCGAGCACTTATGGACTGAATGGTTCGATGTGCAATAAGGATGATCTGTCGACTAACTAACTAAGACTTGTATTCATGGCCGGGTAGTTTTCAGTGTCTTGACTTGACTTGATTCAAAAACAAAAATTCCAAATTCGGTCTCGTTCAACCTGCTTCTTTCAGCCATGGTTAGAGTTGAGATTCGTGGTTTGTGTGGATTTTATCCTGATTCTGTCTGTGCGCTCTTTCGAGTTAGTCCTGACTCGGACTGGTTGTATAGGCTTTTGTGTCTGTGACGTCAGCTGGGGAATTGGTCGGCGGCTGTCCTTTGTGACCATCTCCTCTTGTGGTTTCTATTGTCTGCGTTGACTACATGTGCGTTTCACTTGTGTAGATACGTCTGGTGGAAAATGGTGATTCGTAAACCCATTTGCCGGCTCGTATTCTTCTTTGCCGTTCCCTCTCGAAGTATCTATCATCCTCATATTTTTCCCAATACTCTGCTGGAGTTAAGGTTTCTTTGTCTTTCTCTTCTTGGCTCTGGTTGTCTTCACGTATGTCGATAACCTCCTCTGGGCTTTCTTCAGGTGTCTGGCGAGATTCCGATTTCCCCTTGAGCTGCTTGGGCATAGTGGCTGGACTACTGGCTTTAGCATGCTGTATCTGATTGGTCTGTGGTCCATCATGCGTCTTTTTGCCCCCTTTTTTATCTATTGTCTTTATAAGCGTTTCGATGTTTTCTTGTTGGGTTTCATCTTGCGGCTTCTCTGTGTTCTTTTCCGTTTCTTCTGCTGGTTTGATTTGGGTTGGCTCCCTTTTAGTTTTTAGCATTTCCCTCTCCGCTTTGATGTCTTGTAGAATCTCCTCATTCTTCTTTGTCGTCTGCACCACGTGCTCCACATCTTGTTTGATGTTTTGCTGGATCTCCTTTATTTCAGGAAGCAGTTTTTCATTGTCGCTGGTTGGTGTCGGCGTCAGCAGTGCTTTGACTTGCTTCTTCAGCTCGTTTATCTAGTTTTGCTGTTGATGTCTTTCAGCTTGTGATATGCACGTGGCTGTCTCGCACCTCCACATTGCTTCCTTTTATGGTGTCTTTGTGGTAATGGGGATCTTTAAGACGTCTCTGTGTCATTGGAGGTACGGACAGCCCAGGTATCTTGCTCCAGACTTGCCCAGGCAGTTGGCGCACTTTCTCTTGTTGTTGGGTGCTCGGAAGTCCGTGTCCTGTTTAGCCAGCGGGCACTCCTTGATGGCGTGGTGATAGGCGCAGTATCGACAGATCTCTGTCTTATTGCGACATGTTGCTCTGCTGTGGCCGGCCCTCTGGCATCTTGAACATTGAGTGATTCTTGGTATGAATCTTTCAGGTTGTTGTACTTTCTGGTTTAGCGATACTTGCGTTGGTATCTCGCTGCCCTCAGTTGTCACCAGCTGTGGCCGGCCCTCTGGCATCTTGAACATTGAGAGATTTTTGGTATGAATCTTTCAGGTTGTTGTACTTTCTGGTTTATCGATACTTGCCTTGGTACCTCGCTGCCCTCAGTCGTCACCACCGCTAGCGTAGTAGGGATTTTGGAGTACGTCAGGATTCGCTCCGCCCTCAAGATTCGGATGTGGAGATTCTCTTCTTGTAGCTGCTTCAGGATTTGTTCGTCTGACAGTTCCACTTGAATACGGTTGACAACCCATCTGACTGTCTTTGAGTCGGTGTTTCCGACTCTGGTGTCTTTCTCCTCTCTCTGCTTCTCGGCTGTCTTGGCTCTTGTCTGAGGTAGGTTGTCGTCGATCTTCTTCGTGGTAGCTTCAGTAGTATCTGTAGGTTCAGGTACTTTGCTGCAGCTCGCAGGCAGGTTCTCTCCGCTCGTTTTCTTTACGGTTTTGGCAGCTCCCACGCTGCACATCTTGTGAGTCTGTTGTTTCTTGGTGTTGGTCTTGCGACGAGGCATTTTCCTCCCCCGTATCAGGCTTCTTGAATTGATCAGGTAACTGGTTCTTGATAGCGCTCCGCAAGTGCGAATGTGAAAAGTGTTCATGACTGAAGGCATATTTATATTCATGGCCAGTAAGTTTCAAAAGAACTGGAGACAAGATTCTGGTGATCTTGTGAGATGACGAAACATGACCGCCCACGCTTACTGGCATTGTACATAATGAATGAATGCCACATGAAGGTGTTGACAATGACTTTCAATGGTGTATTGGATATCTACGTTGACACACACAAGTTGTTATTCGTTTGGTGTGTGTGGGTTAAGGTTGAAACCATGAATGAAACCTATTGTTATCTACAACTTTGGACAGGGTAAGGTAAGTATTGCCATTGGCGCATATCTGCTGTGCCAGACATAACATGGTTATGTCTGTTACCTTGTATGACTTCTAACTGACGGTGTATTCTTATGTTAGGATATCCCGTGTCTCTCTATATCCTTCTATACGCTAGTGTTATACAGCGATGATAGTGTGAAGTCTAGCGCAGTCGTTTGGTGACCTAGTGGTCCTGGGGTTAAATATCCCATCGCTGTATGATTGTAGCGTGGTCAAGTGGTTCTGGAATCTACACAGCCTCATTAAACGAGTTCTACAAATTCATATGGATGGTAAGAAGACACAATACCCATATCTTCTTCTTCTTCAGCGTTCCGAGCCATTGAGGTTCTTTGCTGCAGATACAATCCGTCTCCATTCGTCTTTCTGGTGGACCTTCTCTTGCCAGTCGTTGATTCCAAGTGCTTGTAGGTCTGTATATGTATTATCTCTCCACCGTCTTCTTGGTCTACCTCGGGGTCTACGGTCATTTATTTCCTGAGTGTAAGCGAGTTTTGTTTCCCTATTATCTTCCATTCTTTCTATATGCCCCAGCCATTGTAGTCTATTAGCCTTCATGATACCAGTGATTAGCGGGGACTTACACAGATCATAAATGTCTTTGTTACTTCTTCTTTTCCACTCTCCGCTTTGTGTATCCCTAATGGGTCCAAAGATGCGTCTTAAAATTTTGTTCTCAAAGGTTTGTAACAAGGCTTCGTCTCCTTTCGTTGTACTCCAGGTTTCAGAGCCATACAGCACAACTGGTCTGATCAGTGTTTTGTATATTGTGATTTTGGTGTTACGAGATAGCGCATTTGATTTTAGTAGATGTTGTAGTGCATAGTATATCTTATTTCCAGAGTTGATTCTAGTTTGTATTTCTTCCCTTATGAGGTTGGAGCAGTTGAAGATTGTACCCAGGTATTTGTATGTTTCCGTTCTTTTAATGGTCATATTATCTATTTGTATGTGGCCAGAGTTTTTAGCCATTCCGTCTCTTGAAATTACCATATATTCTGTCTTATCTTGGTTGATAACCAGCCCTATCTGTTGGGCTTTTTCCTTTAAGTGAGTCAATATTTCCAATGTCTTTTGTTCACTTTGCCCTATAATATCTATATCATCTGCATAACCAAGCAGTTTGGATGTTCCTCCAATATCACATTCCTCCTTTACCTTCCTTACAACTTTCTCTAGAGCCAGATTGAAGAATAGCGGCGATAGTGCATCACCCTAATTCAAGCCAGATGTTATTTGGAAAGGATCTGATTTCCTGCCTTTATATGTTACTATATTATAAGTATCTTCCATGAATAGTCTGGTCATGTTGATTAACTTTTCTTGGTATTCCAAATTCCTGCATAGCATTCCATAGACTATTCCTATGGACACTATCATAAGCCTTTTTAAAATCCACAAAAATGTTATGGAGATTTTTTTTATATTCCCAATTTTTCTCGGCTATTTTTTGTAAGATAAATATCTGATCTATTGTTGATCTGTTTTGTATAAAACCTGCCTGGTAGTCACCTAATATGTCTTCTGAATATGGTTTTAGTCTATTTAGTAATACTGCGTATAGTATCGTATAGCTTGTGGACAGTAGTGATATTCCTCTATAATTTTCTCATTGGAACTTGTCTCCTTTCTTAAAGATAGGTATCAATAATGACTCTTTCCAGTCATGGGGTAATTCTTGGGGTAATTCTTACCCCAATATTACAATACTCTTTATACATTATTCTTACAATACTTACAATACCTAATACATTACTCTTACAATACCCATATAGTAATATTAAATGGGGAACCCTTTGAGCTCACTAAGACAACACGCACACACACCAGCTAATATTTTTTGTGGAATGGGCTAATCTGCCTCATAAAACCCACCGATGGTCGCATCCTAACTATTTTTGCCCTTTAAGACTCAACACACGAGAGACAACACATCATGTTACACACCCGACACACACAATTCATATAATTACACAAACAAACACACTAGTTACAAATCGAAAAAAATAACGCACACTTACATGTACACACCAAACAAAACACACATGCTGACACAAAGCTGGAGAAAATAAATAAAATGAGATAACAAGTTAGAACCAAGAACAGAAGCTACCTTTGATCATTCCTCTTCCAACAATGACACCCGAGACAGAAGTAAGAAAAAGTAAGAGGGCCCAAATGAAATAAGGAATAGGAGTCCGATGAATAGAAGACGAGAACAACAAACTTCATAAACGAATAGAGGTCAGAGAAGAATATACCGAAATACATGCCTTCGCCAAATACGTATCATACATATATACGATTAAAGAGAAAGAATGGAATGTGTGCTGGTATATGGAAACGAGGACAACACAGAGATAATAAAACAGATATAGACCGATAAAATAAGAAAAGCTAAACAAACTTGGCCATGGATAAAGAAACATTTCAATAAATTATTATCGGAAAAGACACAGACGAAGTTGATAGCGTCAGATAAAACGAACCATACACTATTTTCCTCAAAAACCACATTGCCCATGAGATGTTTCTTAGTTTATCTGCTTTTTGTCCTTGTCCCACATCCTTGCAACAGTATAGATTCAATGTAACACATCAGCACGTCTCACTTAAATGTATAGGTTTGTTTGGTAAGTATACTCTCGATCTTGCAAAAAGGCTATCGAGGAGCTATTGAATCAAGCGTTCTGTCCACCGGAGAAATTCTTTGTATTTAGCACATCAAATGTTTCTCATCTGTGCTCATCTCCCAAGCATACGCCTTCCTCCACACTTTCAGTAGAAACCATTTAAGGAAAATACAATGCATCAACACTCACAGTGGTGTCTTCCTTTTCGCGCATATATTATCCCGGATTGTACAATGCAATTGTCAAGATGCCTATTGGCTGCCTGATACATGATTCCAGGTTTATAGCATGTGGCTCGTGTTACATGAAAGGGGCCTAGCTGGATTATCGGTCACACGACACTAACTTGGCACAGCACACATACAATACAGGGTATACACAACACACAGCATACACACACTTTAAAAAGTCGCTTTAAAGTCGACAGGGTCGATTTCACTGCACCGGGTTTTATCCCATATGGCTTAGTCTCTTTCCGCAGCGCGGAAAGCGTCGCACAAAGCACGAACTTCGTAGCTCCAGCGATGACCCCCAGGAGTCTCCGAAAAAATGCACTCGGGAAACGAATGACGCGGCCCGGAATCAAATCCACAACCTTCGGAGCCCGATTCATACGGTTTGGCCGCTTCGCCACTGAGATTCATTAAATACATACACAATACACACAGCATACAAACATAATAACGGCATACATACACAACACACAGCATACATACACAACACACAGCATACATACACAACACACAGCATACATACACAACACACAGCATACATACACAACACACACAGCGTACATACACAACACACACAGCATACATACACAACACACACAGCATACATACACAACACACATTATACATACACAACACACAGCATACATACACAACACACACAGCGTACATACACAACACACACAGCGTACATACACAACACACAGCATACATACACAACACACACAGCGTACATACACAACACACACAGCGTACAAACACAACACACACAGCATACATACACAACACACATTATACATACACAACACACATTATACATACACAACACACAGCATACATACACAACACACAGCATACATACACAACACATATTATAAATACACAACACACATCATACATACACAACACACACAGCGTACATACACAACACACAGCATACATACACAACACACATTATACATACACAACACACAGCATACATACACAACACACATTATACATACACAACACACATTATACATACACAACACACAGCATACATACACAACACACATTATATATACACAACACACATTATACATATACAACACACAGCATACATACACAACACACAGCATACACAAACAGCATATATACACCACACACAGCATGCACAGACAACACAATACCACAACACATTTGATACAACTCACACAATATACAGCAAACATACACATCATACATACACAACATACAAACACGGTATACATACACAACGCATAGCATAGACAGACAACACAGTAACAAAACACATTTGAAAAAACTCACACAGAACACACAGCACACATAGACAACACACACACACACACACACACACACACACACACACACACACACACACACACACACACACACACACACACATACGACACAGCACACAGCATATAAACAACACACACTACTTACACACGCCACATACAAACAAGATATACACAACACACACCACATACGCTCAACACACAGCGTCCACACAAAAGACACATTACACAGCATATACATAACAGCACACACACACACTACTCACATCAAATACACATACAACACACAGCACATGTACATACATGAAACTGACCTTGTTAATTCACTAGTCCAGTTGTAAGAGTAGGCTCGCCATAGACTCTCGAATAGAGCGAGTTAGTCGCAGTATATAGACATGTGTATTATAGAGATTGCTTGCTTGCTTGTGTTCGTTGGCTTGAGCTCCAACGCAAAGTCCTGTAATGTCGGATGAAGACATCCTATTGTCCAACATCAGTGTGATGTCATACAGGACCTGAGGTTTGCGTGAGTATCCGTTGTCCCATGTCTGGCTTATTGGTGTGCAGACTGGTGGTTCCTCGCCATACAGGCAGACACTCTCCGACTTCGGATAGACTCCAGCGATGACCCCCAGGAGTCTCCGAAAAAATGCACTCGGGAAACGAATGACGCGGCCCGGAATCAAATCCACAACCTTCGGAGCCCGAGTCATACGGTTATGGCCTCGCCATACAGGCAGACACTCTCCGACTTCGGAGGAATCGGCGATCCTATTGACTTCAGCCAGGACCCCGAAGGGACCTGTTGGCGAGGACGCGTCAATAGGTCTTGGCCAGTATATAACCCGGCCATGGTGCCTTGGAAACACCTCTCTATTATAGAGATGAAACATCTAGACTTCTACAATGTGATGTAGAACATGTAAGTTAAGCGGCGACTGTAGTTGGCTTGTCAATACGTGACGACAGTTCTGCTCTCCCGGATTGTAAGGGTTGATACATTCTTCCTGTATTCAAATACATAGACAACAGTTTCATAATACAGGCTGAAATATTTGACTATTCAAGCGTTCACGTTCAAGCGCTCGTTAAAAAAACAGCAAAAAAAAAAGTCTACCAACTCGCCAAAATTAAAAATGTCCTTGATGAGGACACAAGGAAAATATTCTATACTTCTCACATACAGACACATTTTGACTACTGCTCTACAGTCTGGGACGGTTATTCCAATTCAAGCACCAAGTGACTTTATTCACTCCAGAAACGGGCCATGAGTTTAATTTATAGCAAACATTTTTCTGACATTCCTAGCCTGCATAAACGCCTTCAGTTACTACCACTCCGCAAACGCCTGCTTTTCAATATCAATCAATCAATCAATCAGGTGCCGTCTCCGCAATGAAGGTTGGCTGCAATAGATCTCCAACACTGTCTGTCTCTCGCCTTGACTGTACATTCTGTCAGGCTGATGTTCGTCCATCATTTGATGTTATCCTCCTACTTGTATAGTTGTCTACCTTTTGCTCGCTTGCCCTCAACCTTGCGTTTTAGTATGGTTTTTATAAGAGTATCATATCTTTTAACGTGACCAAAATATTTCACTTGTCTCGTCTTTATTTCTTTCATCAACTCTCTCTTCATTCACAGTTTTTCTGGGACCTCTGCATTTGATTGGTTTTGTTTACATAAAATACGACCTATTCGTCTTCCTTATTCACACTAGGAGTTGTCTCTTCCCTGTGAATATTTACAAAAGGCTCATCTCCAGGGGGCCAAGAATTACTTGTATGGCTTTTTTCTTGTTGTTGAATTACCATTGCTGTCTTTGGGATATTACATGGTGAGGTCCCAATCTCTTCCACGATTGCCAGCCATGTTCACTATCGTGTCCTGAGCACACCTCACGTGTGCCACACTCTGCTGTTTCGCTTTCGAAGCCGTTGATCTATTTAGATTCACCCGCCTTTGCCACCGTCCCAGTCTTTGTGTACTTGGGATGAACATTCCCTTAGTAGGATACTACCCCCTTCTTCACTCATGTAGTTTAGTCAGTCAGCCAAGACTGTTGCCCGTGGTGTGGCCACCGCCGTACACAAGCGGTATTCGTGGAGCCATACATGAGCTAGATAAAGAGATGGGAACTAAATAGGATCCTGGTCTATCTCTTGGGATATGGCTGCCACTCGCCGTGAGGTACTATCCCTCTCTCTTTACCCTACACCACACTTTTCAATAAGGCCAAACTAATTCACAAAATCCTACATCGGAATGCCCCAAATTACCTTCAGCCATTGTTTAAATATAATGCTAGACACAGTAAACGATTAAATATACTACACATTCCGAAGCCTAAGATTGACTTATACAAAACAAGCTTAACGTACTCTGCAGCTCAGCTGTGGAACAATTTTCCACAAGAAATCAAAGACATCACCAATCCCTATACATATAATCGCAAATTATTTGAAAGCTATCTCAGTACGGATTACCTTCCCCCTTAATAATAAAAATAATAATAATAATAATAAAACCCTGGTATAACAGCCGGCCCCCTTTTGGTAGACCAGTATATTCAAAATTGCTAATAACACCATTATTTAATATTACTGAGTAGTGTAGTATTGATGTTTGCATTTTGTCCATACCTTTATAATGCATATATTTTATATTGTTGCTGTTCTCAGTTAGCCGTGAATTATGTGTGAATGAGATAAAGTATGAAAGAGAGTGATTGAAGGGCAGAATGTTAGACAGGCCTGCGTGCCCAATTCTTAACCCTTTGAAAATAAAGTATGTTCGTTCGTTCGTTCGATCGACTATAGTATACATACAACGGAGCCACGGCGGCTTAATGGTTCGTGAACATGCCTGCCAAAACAGAGGGTTCAATCCCCGGCGGAGACAGAAATAATTTTTTTAAACGTGTATGGTCTGTGATCGACCCAATCTCATAACAATGTGTACTGTAAATTGTTGTTTGCTGAGAATTGTATAAGAAGGCTGGACATCGAGGATTTCATGTCATACCTAGAATATGTGAAGTCCTAACAATTCACAAAATAGACAGAATCAGCTATGGGACTGTGGGATGTAGGATTTAATATATGAAAATATTTGCTAAGTTTGTCTAGGGGATCCCGGATGGAATGAATTGATATTCTCACTCACTTCTTACAAGCTGAGGTGATCATGGAATTTTACCACAAATACAAGGGGGGGGGGGGAAACTTCACTCCTTAAGATAATTGTGTCTATGTGTATGTCTTCATTCCCACTCGATCATCTTTTGAATGCGATATTGTGTCAGAGAACATTGATTGTTTACAACATATAGAACAACCACTGTTGAACAAACATCAACAAGCAATAGACGTAAACATAAACTTTGAACAAACCATTAACAATGATTTAAATCAAAATCTGGAGTACACACATACTTGTATTGAAAAGTATTGATGTTTGGAAAGTCCATGGGATGATATGTAATATCAACTACACATTAAAATGTGATAACCCCGTGTATCCCAACAAACAATGCAACCACTACCAAAACAACAAACCCTATTTGGTTCTCAGACCATTGACAAATCCACAGATGTGTAAATCAATGATATCTGTCCAAAACCAAATAACACTCAAAGTTCAGAATTCAATCACTAGACTAATTAATCAGTCCTATTCCTCTTTCTCTTGTTCTCTTCTGATGATAGTTATTTCTCTCCAGTGCATAGCAGATTTTGTCCCTATTATCCAGGGACCGAATAAATGCGCCCAGTGTGTCCCACTCATCTAATATCCATGCAATTGGCTTAAGTGCACATCATAATCCCTATTATCCAGGGACCGAATGAATACATTATTTTGCTAGTGGGCTCTGTGTCCTAGTGAAGTTGAGGCCTAGGTCAGTCAAACTTTCAGGAGTTCCTCTTCAGACTGGGCAGAAGGTAATTCTCTACATCACCGAATACAATGAAAAAGGTGACGACCGTCCAGCATCTCTGCTTATTAATATCAGAAGATCAACTCCTATAAACAAGGATTTTACACACACACACAGTCTCAGGTCGATAGGCCATCACACACTTGGTGATAATGCAATCAGGCCGACCTCAGACCAGCAAAGAGCCATACTTTTATATAACAATCCAGTGCAGGAACAAACAACGCTGAGAGTCACCCATTGATAACATCTGGGACTACATCCAGAACTGGTCTGCACAGGCATGAAACAGAAGAAGAATATCTCCAGCACACAAACTAGGAGTCCCAAGATATTCGGAGGATAGAACTGTGATAATATTGCTTTGAGCATTCATTGTGATAGTAGTGCTTTGAGAGTTCATTGTGATAGTAGTGCGTTGAGCAATTATTGTGATAGTAGTGCTTTTAGCAATTATTGTGATAGTAGTGCTTTTAGCAATTATTGTGATAGCAGTAGTTCGAAAATTTACTGTCACAGTAGTGGCAAAGTAAAAGACAGTCTGATTCAAACTCACTATATGACAAGAAAGCAGCGTGTTAGCTAAGTTGAGAGGAAACTGCTCTAGTGTCATAAGCTCGGTCGGACGAGGGTACGCCTACTAAGTGGAAAAAAGATGGTCTTGGTTTTTTTTCTTCTAACTGTACATGTGCATTTACTTCTGACTATTAAGTGTGGAATGACGTCTTACATTACAATGTAGGTTTATTTCCAACACAAATGTTGAACTGTAGCTTTGCTTTTACCGTTTAAGTAGGTTTATTCCTAAAGTTTATGTGCGAGTTTATTCCTAAGGTTTAAGTGTGGGTGTATTCCTTTCTTTTAAATATGGATTTATTTTTTAACATTTATGTGTGTGTTTGTTTCTAACTTTTAATGTGGATTTATTTCTAACATTTAAGTGTGGTTTTATTCCTAAGTATTATGAGTGAGTTAATTCACATATTTTAAATCGAGGTGATTCCTATCTTTTAACATATCATTGATGATTTATTTCTACCTTTTAATAATGGGTTTATGTCTATTGTATAAGTGATTGTTTATATCTAAATTTGATTTTATAGTTTGTCTGCCTCTCTGTTTGCCTGCTTGCCCCCCCCTCCACTCTCTCTCTCTCTCTCTCTCTCTCTCTCTCTCTCTCTCTCTCTCTCTCTCTGGATAACAGCCGTTCTGCATTCTTGTCGGGTTGCCCTCCGTCTGGGTGCATGGACCTCAGGGCCACATATTTTAACCCCGGGACTGCCACAGGGATCCGCAATCTCACCGGTGCTCTTTAACGTGTATACGAGCAAGATTGCAAACCTAGAAGTACCAGGAGTTGGAAGGATACTAACATTTGCAGATGATATTCTTGCATATAGGCAGGGGAGAGATAGAAAGCAAACAGCCTAGGAGCTACAGGCGACAGTAGCCAAAGTGATTGACTGGTGCACTGAAATAAGTGCTGTTATCCACCCGGAAAAGGCGGCTGTTTTGTGGTGCTCTCTGGACAACAGCATTGTGAGAGCTGATGCCCCAAGCCTCGCGATAGATGGTAGAAGCGTCAACAGAGAGAGCAAACTGAAGTATCTGGGGATCATATTTGACAGGAGCCTGTCCTTCAAGGACCATATGGAGATGGTTGTGACAAGGCCTAAAAAGGGACTCAATGCACTTAAAACATGGCTGCAATGGACACAGAGAAGAGAATGCTTTTCACACTATACCAGCACTTGATCCTCTCGGTGATTTAATTATGGACTAGGACAGCTCATTGTCTCAAAGAGTCAGCTTATGAAATTAGAGCGCATACAGAACGAAGCTATGCGGGTCATTCTGGGATGCACCAGAGACACCCCAGTAGTTTGTATGCGTTACATCCTTGGTGTGTCGACTGTTGCTGGTAGGCACAAGGTGATGCAGGCAAAGGCATACCTCAAAGTAGCTGCAGATACAGATTACCCGTTGCATGAGGCGCTGGACGCCGTTAAGGGTCAGCGACTGATAAGAGGGAAATCATGGATGGCTCAGGCGGAGGATACGATCAGACAGGTGTGCCTCTTGGAGAACATTAGGCGAGGAGAGGAGTGGGTCAGAGTACCAGCGGAGCAGTCAGACTTGTGTAGAGTTATAATCACATTGAGCCGGGAGTGCAGGGAGTGGCCAGCAGGGGCTACGGAAGGGGAAATCCAGCAACTAATTCAGGATAATGCTCGCTCGGGTGATGTGATTATCTACACAGATGGGTCGGTGTTGAGAGGTAGGAGAAGTGCCTGGGGGTTCTTAGCAAAAGTTAATGGTCGACGTTTGGTGCAGGAGAGCCTGGCATATGATACCACAACATCTAGCTTAAGAATGGAGGTGGAGGCGGTCAGTGCAGCTTTCCGCTGGATGGAGAATACGATACACACACACATCGTGATTGTAACTGACTCAGAAAGCATGCTGAGGAAGGTGAGGACAGGCAAGCTTCGGGCAGAGTGGCTTGCTTCGCTTCGGAGGTCACGGGTGGCAAGCATAGCCTTGATATTTTCTCCGGGACATGCCGGTGTGGTGGGGAATGAACAGGCGGACAGATTGGCTGGCTCTGCAAAACTTGGTGGAGTATTGATGCATGACAAGGCAGACGTGGTTGCGGCCTTGTGGGAGCATGTGTACACCTCGGAGGAGCAAATGGATCACCATGGTCTGGCAAGAATGAGACAGCGAGGAGTGACGAGGGGATCTGGCCGACGCTCGACGCTCAGAGGAAAGGCGAGACGGACATATAATCAGATTGCTACTGGTACTATTGGTGTTGGAACTCTTCGCTGGCTGCTGAGGATGGGGACGGTGCGCTTATGGGAATGCCTCGAATGCTCTGATGTCGGTTCCTAAATCAATCAATCAATCAATCAATCAATCAATCAATTAATCAATATCTCTCTCTCGCTCTCTGAAGCGTTCCGTTATCTAGGTTGAATCTGTCTTATTACGATAGTCAACAAAATTTCAAAAGTTATTTGTATCAGCATTCAAATACACCATTTTTTTTATTGCTTTGGAATTCTGATTTCAAATCATCATCACCCAGTACCTTGCCGGCTGGCGTGGATTATCATGCCTCTCCACAAATTACGATCTCCGTCGTCAAGGATCAATTCTTGCGTTGACTCCCTTAAGTGCCATTACAGAAGACTGTCGAGAATCTTATCATGATGTCTTCCTCTATCTCTTTTTCCGCAAATAGTTCCGGTTGTCACGACATGTTCCAATTTTTGTCTTCTCATAACGTTGCCAAAACATGATGACTGCCTCTTTCTGATGTTTGTGATAAGATGTCTTTGCGACTCAGCTTCCCTTAAAACATCCTGGTTGCTCATTTTGGCTGTCCAATTAATTTTAAATGCTTTAAAAGTCGCAAAATCTATACCAAGCGCAGACTGCTACAGCGACCATAGATTAATCTTAAGCAATTAACATATAAAATTAAAGAAAGTCAAATATACACGGAGAAACGCAAAATTTGATCTACAGGCACTGAAGAGTGAGGAGATAAAAGATAAATTCAACGTAGAGGTAAAGAACAGATTCGATGCATTGTCCGATATGGAAATATTATTTCAAGACGTCACTGACCAATGGGAAATATTAAAGAAATCAGTCAACCAAGCTGCATAAACAACCATCCCCAAAATAAAGATAATAGGACGCAAGAAATGGATGACGGAGGACATCTTAAAACTCATGCAAATAAGAATAAATAACAAAATAACAAGGAACATATGAAGAAATTCACATGAAAATTAGGAAGCTATGCAAAGAGGCAAAAGAAACATGGCTTGAGGAAAATTGCAAGGAAATTGAAAACCAACACAACACCCAGAATACCAAATTTATGCACACAAGAATTAATGACATCACTAATAAAAGAACACACACATCAACGGGTTGCCTAAAACCAAAGATGGCAAAATCATAACAGAAAAAGATAAGATTTTACATACTTGGTCAGAATATGTGAAAGACCTTTATGGCGATACAAGAGAAGAACAATATGATCATCGGAATAATAATGAAGAACCATCGCTTGTGAAGATGGACGTTCAGAATGCTCTTAACCATATTAAAACTGGCAAGACCCCGGGTACAGATAACATCACAATAGAAATGATCAATGCCTCAGAAGAATATGGAATAGACCAAGTCACCAGACTGCTGAACGCAATATACGATACTGGAGATATACCTCCTGGATTATGTAATTCTATATTTATTGCAATCCCGAAGAAATCAGGAGCCTTGGAATATGATCAACATCGAACAATTAGTATAATGAGCCACATCACGAAGATTTTGCTGAGAATTATCACGCAAAGAGTTAGGAAGAAAATGCAACCTGAAATAGGAGAAGAACAATGTGGGTTTGTAGAAGGCAATGGTACCGTAAATGCTGTGTATATACTGAGAACAGTAATTGAAGGTTCTATAGAAGTAAATAAAGATCTATATCTGTGCTTTAATGCCTACACAAAGGCTTTCGATAGAGTGAGACATGTCGACATGATAAGGATGCTTGCAGATCTACAAATTGATGGACAAGACCTTAGACTTGTAAAAAAACATATATTGGAAACAAACTGCCATCAGAATTGATAATGAAGTAGGTCAGCATCAGCCTCTTAAAAGAGGTGTGAGACAGGGATGTGTAATGTCTCCAGATCTTTTTTTTTCCTGTACAGTGAAAATATTATCAGAAATATAGAAGATATGGAATGCAAGATGAAAAAAAAAAAAACACACTGACAAATAAAAAGATATCAATTGAAACGAGAAAAAGAGTCTTGAAGTGCTACATAGAACCTGTACTTTTGTATGGATGTGAAGCGTGGTCAATGAGCAGACAAGCTGAAAAACTTCTGAAGGCTGCTGAAATGTGGTTTGTGAGGAAAATGCAAAGAATACCATGGACAGACAGAAAAACCAATGAGCAAGTCCTTCAAGAAACAAATGAAGATCGTAGACTGATTAGAGACATTAGACGTAGACAGTCAACATTTTTTGGGCATGTTATAAAAAGAAATGAATTGGAGAACTTGGTGACAACTGACAAGATCGAAGGGAAGAGACCAAGGAGAAGACCGAGAAGTAAATACCTGGATGGCTTGACAACGTGGCATGGTCGAGACAGGAACACGGAGCTGATCCACGACTCTGGTGATCGAGTGAGATGGCAATACATGACAGCCCACGCTTATCGGCATGGCACATGATGGATGGATGGTTGGAAGGAATCAACATTGGGGGACGATACATCAATAACAATAGATATGCAGATGATACAGTCTTTATTGCAGACAATGAACAGGACCTGCAACATTTAGTAGATACGATTGTTGCAAACAGTGAACAACTAGGGTTAGATAGGAATAGTAAGAAGACACAGATAATGGTCGCCACTGGGAAGAAGGAAATACCACAATGTAATATACGAGTAAATGGGCATATTCTTAAGTAAAAGATCGAAGGGAAGAGACCAAGGGGAAGACCGAGTCGTAAATACTTGGATGGCTTGGCCACGTGGCATGGTCGAGACAGGAACACGGAGCTGATCCACGACTCTGGTGATCGAGTGAGATGGCAAAACATGACCGCCCACGCTTATCGGCATGGCACATGATGGATGAAATTAATTTTCAGCATTCTTCTATAAAACCACATCTCCACGGCTTCTAGGGACTTTTTGGCCTGTTTACTAATTGTCCAGGATTCGCAGCCGCATGTTATAATTGGTTGTATGTACCATACAAGAACTCTTTTTTGTAGCTTTCGAGGACAGTGACTTATTGCACAAAACATTCTTCATTTGATAGAATGCAGGTTTTCCTTGTCCTATTCTGTTCTTTATCTTACATCTGACGTTATCCATGTGCCCAGATATTTGAATTTCTGCACTTGCCCCAGAATAATTTCCTGTACTTTAATTGCACATTTAGGCACAATCTGTTTCTTTGATATTACAAACTCCTTTTTTAAAACAAAAGAGATGCATAAGGTCACATGGAAACATCCAAGATCCAGCCATTGGCATCAGCTGGACTTCATTATCACACGGAGACAACATCTGAACCATACATCATTAACTCGAAGTTACCACAGTGCTGACTGTGATACAGATCATTCTTTGGTTGTTGCAAGGGTTAGACTGAGACCAAAGAGAATCTACACAGCTAAACACAAGTCTAGCCCCAGGATTAATATTACTAACACTCACGATCCTGGAAAGTGCTTTGAATTTCAACAGCAACTTGAAGACGCTTTCAATGATACATCAGAAAATTGTATAGTAAATGATAAATGGAGTAAACTTAAGGAAACTATCTATAAAACAGCGGTAGGGGTTTACGGCACTGTGGATCATAAGAGGCAGGACTGGTTTGCGGCAAACAGCCAGATACTGCAGCCCTTGATTGATAAAAAGAAGATAGCTCTCTTAAGAAACAAGGAAAGACCAACGCGTAACACTCTGAGTGAGCTGAAGCAAACGAGGAAGGATGTACAAAAGGCTGCCAGGCAGTGTGCGAATGACTATTGGATCAAGTTATGTGAGTCCATTCAAATCGCAAGTCATAAGGGAAACATCAGAAGCATGTATGAAGGGATAAAGAAAGCCTGTGGTCCAATGATCAAAAGAAGTGCACCGCTGAAAACCTTGACTGGAGAAATCATCACTGATAAGAAACAGCAGATGGATAGATGGGTCGAGCACTATTTAGAGCTTTACTCAAGTGAGACCAAGCTAGCGGATGATGCCCTCAACGCCATAGAGGCCCTGCCAACTCTTGACCACCTGGACACACTTCCCACTATAACAGAAGTTAAGTGTGCTATAAATGAGCTTGCATCTGGCAAGGCTCCAGGTAAGGATGGGATTCCAATAGAGGTGATCAGGAGTGGGCAAGACACATCCGCTCTACAGATCCACCAGCTAATAGAGCTATGCTGGCGAGAAGGACAAGTCCCACAGGATTTCAAAGATTCAAACATCATAAAGCTGTACAAGAACAAGGGAGATCGGAGCGACTGTAACAACTATAGGGGTATCTCACTTCTGTGTATTGTTGGGAAAGTATTTGCCAGAATTGTCCTGCACAGACTTCAAGTCCTGGGAGATCAAGTCTACCCCGAATCACAGTGCGGCTTCCGTCAGAACCGGTCTACCATTGATATGATATTCTCATTGTGACAGATGCAAGAAAAATGCCGGGAACAAAATCAGCCACTGTTTATTGCCTTCATCGACCTCACAAAGGCATTCGATTTGGTCAGTTGTGAGGGTCTGTTCAAAGCACTAAAGAAGATTGGCTGCCCACCAACTCTTCTGTCCATTGTGGAATCGTTCCACACAGGCATGAAGGGTATAATCAAGTTTGATGGCTCAACTTCAGAATAGTTTGAAATCAAGAGTGGAGTTAAGCAAGGTTGTGTACTAGCCCCCCCCCCCCCCCACTCTCTTTGGGATATACTTTTCACTTCTACTGAAATATGCCTCTCGTGATCAGGATGACGGTATATACATTCACTCACGCTCAGATGGTGGCCTCTATAATGCTCAGAGATTGAAGACCAAGACCAAAATTAGCAGGGTACTAATCAGAGAGTTGCTTTTTGCGGATGATGCTGCGATTACGACCCACTCTGAGGAAGAATTACAACATCTACTATCTGCATTCTCCAATGCTTGTTCTGAATTTGGTTTAACAATTAACAAAAAGAAGACACAGATTATGTCACAAGGTGCACATGGTGTACCATCAATCTGTATTGACGACGCTGAACTGGAGATAGTAGACCATTTTACATATCTAGGATCAGAGGTAAATAGCAAATTATCCCTCGATCAGGAAATCAACATCAGGATTGCCAAGGCAGCAACAACAATGAACATGTTAGCAAAAAGAGTCTGGGAGAACAGGAAGCTTACTGCCAAAACAAAAGTCCTCGTCTACCAAGCCTGTGTCCTTAGTACTCTTCTTTATGGCAGTGAAACCTGGACAACTTACTCACGCAGAGAAACGTTTAAACAGCTTTCATATGCGGTGAATGCGAAGAATTCTTGGTATTAAGTGGCAAGACAAAATCACAAATACTGAAGTATTGGAAAGATCAGGTTGTGTGACGGTGTATTCCATGCTCAGTCTTCGTAGACTTAGATGGATATGAGACGTTAGGAGGATGGATGATGGTAGAATACCAAAGGACATCTTTTTTTGTGAATTACAGACGGGTAGGAGATCTCAGGGTCGGCCTCTACTACGATACAAAGATGTGTGTAAGCGGGACATGATTGATACAGGCATTGATAATGCACATTGGGAGCATGTCGCCACTGAACGTGTTGCATGGAGGGCAACTATCAGAAATGGAATAAAGACAAAGAAGAAAATGATTGCAGATAAAGCACACACAGAACGTGAGAGACGTAATATGGTGCAAAATGGTTGAAATGACCATGTTTTCACATGCATCTACTGTGGGCAAACATTTGCAGCAAGAATTGGCCTTACCAGCCGCACTCGCCACCGCCATGGATCGTAGTTATTAAGCTTTTTTGAAGCACAATGTACCAAACTATCGTCTGTCAAGACGGAAAGGTGCCAATGATGTTTCTTTGATATCACCATGACTTCTGTATTTCTGTTATTCAAGATAAGGCCCATTTTTTCACTTTCTACAGTCTCTGTATCTATCATTTCCCGTAGATTCTTCTGACTTGTTGCTATCAAGACGGTGTCATCAAGATAACGTAAGTTATGCAAATTATGTCCACCAGCCAGGATCCCTCACATATTTTCTGTTGATCTCATTATATATTCACTGTACAATGAGAACAAATCAAAAGACAATACACAACATTCATCTTTAGTTATTTTTCTACAGCCATTTGTGACTTATTAATTTACCCTCGTACAAATAATGTATGCCTGTTTAATTCTCTGGGGTGAACAATTAGTATCTCCACTTTAGCATTTTAAAACTTGTGGTGACATACTCATTTAATTGAAATTTCAACATAAAATGATAGAACAAATAAAAGCATTATTTAAAGTTCAGATATAATGTTTTCAAAAGACACATTTGAACCCATTCCGTCATTATTCAGTCGCTGTTCGAGCTCTCTTTGCTTCGTGTAGTCAATCGATAAGGTCCGGCACAGTCCAACAGTAATCAGCAATCATTGAAGAGCTCCAATTGCCTTGGTACCTTGTTTACATAGCAGCGATGTCCTGGTGAAATTGTTCGCAATGCTCATCATTGACAGTTCCACGGTTTGACGTCAAGAAATCAAGATGAGAATCCATAAAATAAATTTTCAAAGACGTGTTGTAGCCAAGACTCGCATACTTCAGAAGGAGGTTTTCTGCAAATTCATTGTAATTATTACACCTGTTGTTTCCAAGAAAATTGTCCACCACTGACTTAAATGGCTGCTTTTCCTTCAAATGCAACACGCAAAGAAAGTCGTCATTATGAAGAAGTTTTCTAATTTGCGGACCAACAAACACTGCCTCTCTTATTTTAGCTTCACTCAATCTTGGACATTTTCTGATGAGGTATTTGAAAGGCTCATCTGTTTTCTCCATTGCCCTTGACATGAGACCCAGCTTAAAGTGCAAGAGTGGCAACAAAATCTTGCTGGTGTCAAGTGCTGCCTTCTCAATGTTCTTACTGCCAGGCTGCAATGACTGCCTGGTTGGCCAGTGTCTTGTGTTGTATACGATCAATTCATGCCCGGCTATCCCACTCACAGAGAAAGCAACAGAACTTGGTGTATCCACCCTGTAGTCTAAGCAAAAGACCGACCACTTTTAAGTCACCACAGTAATTGCGCCATATATATATAAATTGAATGTAATTAAAGAAACTAGTAGCATATTTTGAAAACTGGAGCCACATCAGCATTTTTTTTTAAATGTCATTTTCGCTTTCAGGACACCAATATTAGTTCAGCTCAGATATTTTCACTGCAGGTACATTTTGGTTGTTGACTAGTGTTACCTGCGTTCTCTCTCTCTCTCTCTCTCTCTCTCTCTCTCTCTCTCTCTCTCTCTCTCTCTCTCTCTCTCTCTCTCTCTCTCTCTCTCTCTCTCTCTCTCTCTCTCTCTCTGTTAGCCTTGAATGATGTAAGGATGAAATAATGTATGAAAAAGAGTGATAGAAGGGCAGAATGTTAGACGGACCTGCATGCCCAATTCTGAACCCTTTGAAAATAAAGTTTGTTCATTCGTTCGTTCGTTCGTTCGTTCCTTCTCTCTCTCTCTCCTCTCTCTGCAGTTTATAGTTTAAGGCGATGTCTCTCTCCCCCTTTCTCTCCTCTCTCTGCAGTTTATCCCCTCTCTCTCTCCCTCTCTCTCTCTCTCTCTCTCTCTCTCTCTCTCTCTCTCTCTCTCTCTGCAGTTTATAATTTAAGGCGATTTTTAAAAAAAAAGAACATTGTCCTGGGCTCCCGGTTCGACCCGGTCTAAAATTAGTACCAAGAAATATCTTGGGAAACCATGGCGCCCCTTGTGATACTGACAACATCACCCACAAAGTCTCGATAATCAATTTAAAAAAAAAATATCAGCCTATAACCGTATGCCCAGCAAGCCTATGTCACTGTAAAAGGCTCTTTATTTACCTAATTAACTATTTATATATTTGCGTATGTATGTATCTCTACATAAACCTACTCAGTGTATTTTGTTTTCTGGAGTTCTCTTGCTTTGAAGTCAAGTGTACTCCACATACGTGCTATTATATATCTGCATATTCATGTGCTGTCCATATATGTTTTACTACTTCTTGTTCCCTGGGCTGATGTTTGCGTGTGGTTTACCTTCCCCTATTACCAGTGTCCCTAGCCATCAGGCGAACTCACTCCGGCTTCTGAGGTATTTATAATGTACGTCCCCAAGTCAACGATGAGAAGTCAACATGTTAGTAGAACTGACACGTGTAGGGGTTGAACCCGCTACTTCGGATCAGCATGCCGGAAGTTTAAGAGCAAACGTTCTTAATCTTTCGACCATGCGGACCTTCAGTGTATATGCATATATATATATATATACGCGGTCACGCAATTATTATTTCTATAACTTCTTTTTGCTGTTAGGGGAAAAAAAACAACACCCATATAACTTGTCGTTCATTAAATTCGATGAATGTCCTTTTTTGTATATAGACAATAAATCAATGTCACTGAAACGGGACGGGAATTACAGTGCAGATTTCGCACTGCCAACATTTTCTTAGCGGGAGGTTCGATTGGTAGAGGCAGGGAAGTTGATTCAACAGCTATTGGCATGAATCGATAATCATTGTACCTGGGCTAGGTAGCGGTAAGGCTCAATAACCGAACATAAGAATATGTAAGGTATAGCGGTTTCTTCTAGGCTTAGGCATCGAGCTGTGTTACCTAAAAGCTACTTGTCTAGACAGGAAACAACCGGGTTAATGCCTTCTGGAAATTCAAGAGTTCATGCTGCTAGTGAAGGACCCAGCCGTGAGATCTATGTTGCGTGCTGATTAAGCCTGTAGGCCGACAGGCAAGTTGTGCTGTGTACCTATAGCATAGTGTCAGAAGTCACATACTTGGAATTTAGTGCGTGCGTTGTCACGGGAGAAAGTATCTTCATTGTCGACTATAGGTAAGTCTTCCGGTTGTAATGTATTTAAGTTAATGTTTTCAGAGCTGTGCAAGTGTTCGTATGAAGATTCGTGAAGATACCCCCTTGGTGTCTGTCTGTCTGTCTGTCTGTCTGTCTGTCTGTCTGTCTGTCTGTCCGTCCGTCCGTCCGTGCGTCCGTCCACGTGTCTGTCTGTCTGTCTGTCTGTCTGTTTCGCTGCCTGTCTGCCTGCCTTCTGTCTGTCTGTCCATCTATCCATCTCTCTCCCTCTCTCTCTCTCTCTCTCTCTCTCTCTCTCTCTCTCTCTCTCTCTCTCTCTTCCTGCCATCTATCCATCTCTGTCTGTCTGTCTGTCTGTCTGTCTGTCTGTCTGTCTGTCTGTCTGTCTGTCTCGCTGCCTGTCTGTCTGCCTGCCTGCCTTCTGTCTGTCTGTCTGTCCATCTCTCTCTCTCTCTCTCTCTCTCTCTCTCTCTCTCTCTTCCTGCCATATATCCATCTCTCTCTCGCTTCCTGTCTGTCTGTCTGTCTCTGTCTGTCTGTCTGTCTGTCTGTCTGTCTGTCTACCTAACTACCGCGTACCTACCAGCCTGCCTCTCGGCCTCTCTGTCTCTCTGCCTCTCTGCCCCTCTGTCTCTGTCTCCCTGTCTGTCTTTCGGTCGGTCTGTCGGTCAGTGAGGGTGGGTAGGTGGGTCGGTCGGTTTACCTACTTACATACTTCTGTCTGTCTATGTGTCTGTCTATGTATATGTCTATCTGTCTGTTTGTATCTGTCCGTTTCTCCTATCTGTATGTCTAAGTATATCTTTACTGTTGTCTGTCTCTCTATCTGTGTGTGCCTGCCTACTCGTCTAGCTGTACAGTTCCTTCCGTCCCTCTCTGTGACCTAGAATGTCGGTGAGACACAAACGATGCCCTCTCTTCGATGTATCCTCACGTTTACACGCTAGCATATTATCATTGCCAGGGTTTATCCTGTCATTTTCTGAATAGTATCTACTCCCTGTCACGCCAGGAAGTATATTGGATCTATTGCTCTAACCCCATATTTTAGACCCATCGACACTCAATGGATGATGTGGTTAGTATAACATTAATTGCTTTTACTTCCAATATCAAATTCCTAACACAGATTGTAGGCTGGTCAACATCAGAGTCCGGGTCCATGGTAAACAGTTATTTAAGCCTCGAGGAAGATTTAAACCCACAACCGGCGGACCGACAGCTAAATGTCCTGGCCATAGGACTAATAATACTATTTTAGGGCATAATTACTCATCGCTCTTGTCTTTCACATATGACATTGTAGTAAGGACACTTTTTGAGAGTCGAACTGATCCAGACACATCAACATTCCAGTGTGGTTTACGCGGTTTTACATTTGTAAACAAATAATTATATGATTCTACATGTTGCCTTGTGCACTTGTGTATACTGTTTAAAATAAAACGTTTGTGTGTGTGCGCGCGCGTGTGTGTGTGTGTGTGTACTGACATATAGCGAATTACTCTTTAAAATAAAACTTGTGTGAGTGTGTGTGTATACTGGCATATAGCTAATTGCTATTTAAAATAAAACGTGTGTGTGTACGTGTGTGTGTGTATGTGTGTGTGTGTGCTGACATTTGAAGAATTACTCTTTAAAATAAAACTTGTGTGTGTGTGTATATATGTGTACGTCCTCGTGGTCTCGTCGCAGATGATCTGTGATGTAAGGCCAGTGACGGTAGTTGCTGATGTTGCATTCTAACGACATGGCCAAACCACTTGATCTTCTGTCTTTCCATAAATGTGGCACAAGGTGTTGATCCCACTCTCTGTCTGATAACATCATTTCTTATTTGGTCTCTGATTGTTAAGTTGGCAGCTCTCCTCAGGCATCTCATCTCGCAGGTGTTGATTTTGCGAAAGTGTGATTTGGATAAAGTCCAAGTTTGAGATTGGTAGCATAGGGTTGGTGTGAATATGCTGTTTATTATCTGTCGTTTACATGGGTATATTTGGATGTTTCAGTAAAAGTGATAGTTCATATGTAAGTGCACTAGCTTTTTGACATCTGATGTCGATTTCTCTGTCCAACCTGCCATCTTCTGTGATCATACTTCCAAGATATTTGAATTCTTTAACTTGTTTCAGAGTTGTGCTATTTATCTGTATACTTAGTGGACCAGGCAGATCTGCTAACTTGCATTACTTCGGTTTTGGCTGTGTTTGTACTCATATTGTATCTGCTGCATGTTGAACTCAGATTATTAATATGATTTTATAGTCTGCCCTCATCGCTGTAAAACAGGCACTGATCGTCAGCGAATAGAAGTTCATTTATTTCCCGTGAATCAGTTGTTTCATCTGGAGTAAAGAGTTCTAAATTTTCTAAATCTGTTCTGTCAAGGATTGCTTCTTTGGATATTCTGTCCATGTAGATATTAAATAGCAGAGGAGAGAGCACACATCCCTGTCTCACTCCTGTATTGACTGTGAGCATATCTGATGTACCTTCCTGTGTTCTTACTGCACTTGGGCTCGAGTGGTACATGGTTACGATGTTTTCTAGCAATTGCCCTTGTATCCCATAGTCTTCAAGGATGGTCCATAATCTGTATCTGTCTACTCTATTGAAAGCCTTTTCCTGATCCACAAACACAATATTCTGCTGGTCACTATATTCGATAGTTTTTTCACATATTTGTCTAAGTGTAAATAGTGTATCAGTGCAACATTTACCTTTCTGAGAACTGAATTTTACTTTGCTTAACTGTTGTTGAACTATGAGTCTAGCTCTTTGTTCCAATAGTTTTGCGTACATTTTCCCTATTCCGCTCAAGAGTGATATACCTCAGTGTGTTTCGCACTCTTTCATATTGCCTTTCTTTTTCCATATTGGTACTATTATTGTCTGTTGCCAATCATCTGGGACTTTTCTTTCTTCACATGCTATATTAAAAAGTCTTGTTAGCTATTTAACTCTTGTTTCCCCACAGGCCTGAATAGCTTCTGTGGTGATTCCATCTGGACCTGGTGATTTGTTTTTAGGACTTTTCTGTATAACTGCTTTGATTTCTGCAGGGATGAAATTTGGTTCTTGTTGTCCATGGCTTTTAGGCACAAAAGTGAGGTTTTCTATGTGGGGTTAAGTAGTTCTTGAAAGTATTCTGCCCACCTTGCTAGTCTTTGTTGTGGATTACATATTGGTATACCTCTTTTGCTGTTTATGATGGTGGCTGGGTTGTAGCATGCATCTCTGTTTCTCATTGTATTGACACGTTTATAAAAATTCTCTTGGGTGGTCTTTGCTAAGGGTCGACATCTGTTCACCGTAGATTCTCCAGGATTCACCTTTAGATGCTCTAATTATTCGTTTGGCCTCTCGTCGTGCTATTCTATAAGAAACATAGTCTTGTTCAGATTTAGTTGTGATTCATTTTTTGAACGCTACCTTCTTTTTGAATATGCTACCTTTAACTTCATTGTTCCACCAGGCTGTTCTTAATCTTTTGTCCTGCCCTACTTTCTTTGTTCCACATTTATTTTCCAGTGTGTCGAGCATGGCAGCTTTGAAAATTGTCCATTCCTTATCTACGCTTGAGCAGTCATCAGGGATGTTCTTTTGTAGGTTTTTTTTAATTTCTTGATTGAATTCGTCTTTAACTGTATTTTACTGAAACCTCCTATAATTGATGACACGTATTGTTATCTTTTTGTTTCTTATTTTCCTGTATGTTGAAATCTTTTTTATTATGACTGGTTTGTGATCAGTATCAACGTCTGTTTTAGTGAATTAACAAAAAATGATTTATTTTGAATTGGTTTTTAAATTATCTTTATGAGTTCATTCAGGCGAAATAAAAAACAAAACAAACAAACTAGCCGATCGTTTAAGGGACAATGCGGTGATAGAGGAAGGATTGGCAATGTATGGACCAGGTATAATCCATGCCATTAGAGAAGCAGGACAAACAGAAGACTTTACGGACACTTAAGATTATGCTTCCTTGTCCTGAGTGAGGGGGATGAGAGTGAAGCGAAGATCCTCTAGACGTGATCGTTTTCTCAAAAGAGTTAAAGTTAGTTGCATATCCTTTACAGGACGTCGCAGTCAACATCAGCATTTTTGTCTGTTGTGATCTCTTGACAAGTTTACGTTCAGTAGTTTACCATTGTTTTCTGAAAGACCGGTACACATACCATTTCGTAAAAACCAACACATGGCGGTCTGCTGCCAAATCGCCCGTAGCTGCGTTTCGAACGCGGGTATGCGGGATTACCAACTGCGTCCGTAACTCTTTCGCTACGAGACCGAATTTTAAAGGAGACCTTTGGTTAATCAACACAGAACTGGTGCGATCAGTCTATATAAACTAACGGAGATGTTAAAGAAGAGATTGGAGCAACCATGGACCTGTCCAGAGTACGATGATGACCACCACAGATCAACACAAAACTGGTGTGATCAGTCTTTATAAACTAATGGAGATGTTAAAGAAGAGATTGGAGAAATTATGGACCTGTTCAGAGTACGATGATGACCACCCTCACTATCAATGAGAGCTATTCTGAGACTATTTTTGAAGCGCCCCCTTTGTCTAGACATGCCAGTCTTGTCTAGTGGTCAGCTATAATGATCATATCTGTAGAGGCAAACGGAAATGACTGCTGGCGATAACCCAAGTGTTATTATGCGTACTGTGTCCTTATCTTGCCATGTTTGCTTCAGACGGGCTAGAATTACCATTGCTTGTGCAGTTCTGCTCTTGTTCCTTCATTATTAATTATAGATCCCTGACATTTGGCCCTTGCTACTGTCTTCATCCTTCGTTCAATTATTAGTGTGCTTCTATTTACTTGCTTGCTTGTAACTACCTGTGTGTGTGTGTGTGTGTGTGTGTGTGTGTGTGTGTGTGTGAGTGTGTGTGTGTTGCTTTGAGTGCCTACTTTAAGCTTTCTCTTGTTACTCTTTCATAATCAGGGTAAAGCCGTTTGGTCAGCTCCTTGTGTGTTGGGGAGAGGGATGTTAATGGGTGTGAGTGAGTGAGTGAGTGAGTGAGTGAGAGTGAGTGAGTGAGTGAGTGAGTGAGTGAGTGAGTGAGTGAGTGAGTGAGTGAATTGGTGAGTGTGTGAATTAGTGAGTGAGTGAGTTAGTTCGTGAGTGAGTGATTTATTCTGTGAGTGAGAGTAATAGAGAGAGCGAGTGAATGAATGAGTGAGTTAGTTAGTGAGTGAGTGAGTGATAGAGTCTGTCAGTGAGTGTGTTTTGCTCGCGTGCGTGCGTGCTTGCATGCGTTAAAGTGTGTAAAACATAAAACTCCATATTCGCAGATGTTATTTTGGTACCTGATTAGAACATTTGTGTGAGATAAAGCGAGGCTCATTGTTCAACAACTGCCCTCTCGCAAACATGCAGTGTTAGAGATGCCAAGCACCGCAGCTGTGATGAGATGCAGGAAGGCGAGATTGCTTTCCTTCTTTGTTGTCGCGAAGTGTCTTATACGCACACGAGATTGTCCTCTAATTGCTAATGTTTTTCCAATCTAATTCTAGCAGCGCTCATCGGTACCATTGAATGCATTACTCAATTTACTTGCTAATATCCGCTCATAGACGTTTCTACTGCCCCTCTCTCTCTCTCTCTCTCTCTCTCTCTCTCTCTCTCTCTCTCTCTCTCTCTCTCTCTCTCTCTCTCTCTCTCTCTCTCTCTGCCCGATACCAAAGTCTTATCTCCACAGTAACTGTGTCGGAAAACTCTTCCCCTTCTCCAAGCTCAGAAACCAGCAAGACCTGTCGTGAAACTGGACGTCTGTAGAGAGATATGTTAGACTACAACCAGGTGATGATTCAATACAGCAGGCAGATCTGGCCAGGGTTAGCCCTCGGTTTGTCGTGTTGTCTGCAGAGTTTTAAGTGTCTTGTCGTCGGGAGACTCTAACGCAATGCCCATGAAAATGCATCCCACCTTCATAACTAGCAGATCTGTCTCTCTACCAAGAAAGTTAGTTAAATATCCTTTACAGGACGTCACAGTTAACCCCGGCATTTTTGACTATTTGTGATTTCTTGGAAAGTTTACGCTCAGTAGTTTGCCATTATTTCCTGAACGACCGACACTCATACCATTGTATGAAAACCAATGTAAGGCGGACTGCTGCTAAATCTCCCGCATTGTTTCGAAAGCGATATGCGGGATTACGAGTTGCGTCGTAACCTCTTCACCACAGATCCCGCCATGAAATCCAAAGGGAGTTAACTCAAAAACCTTTTCGTCTAATACTGGGTGGCTTGCTCGTTTCCAGAACTGAAAGAGCATCAGAGAGCATGACCATCAGCTAACTATCACGCGAGTCTTGTTCATCGAACACAGAACTTGCTGCAGCTCATCGGATAATAACAATACCCCCATTTATCGTATGTATAATGTGTACATGCATCACACCTCCCTTGTCTATTTACTTACATTCCTGACGTTCTACCTTTCTGTCTTTAAAAACAACAATAATTACTATATCAAATGTCGACTAGAATAATAAACATTCGATATGTATTGTACGCTACACCAACCTCAAGTAATTATTATGGCCATGTTAAAAATTGCTTTAGTGAGTCATGTATTATTGATTATTCTCCATGTGTTTTAATGCCAATTTGTTTTGTTGTTGTCTAAGATTAGCTTCATAAGTGATGCATGAATGAAATAACGTATGAGAGTAAAGAGATAAGAAGGCCAGAATGTCAAACGGGCCTGCATGTCCAATTCTTAACCCGTTGAAAATAAAGTTTGTTCGCTCGATCGTTCGTTCGTTCTATCCACCCGCTTGTCTACCTAACAGCCTACCTGCATGCCTGTATCCCAACCTACTTAACTGCCTGCATATGTGTTTGCCTGTCTGTGTTTCTCTCTGTTTTATATATATATATATATATATATATGTGTGTGTGTGTGTGTGTGTGTGTGTATATATATGTATGTATATATGTATATGTTTGCCTGTCTGTGTTTCTCTCTGTTATATATATATATATGTGTGTGTGTGTGTGTGTGTGTGTGTGTGTGTGAGCGCGTGCGTATGTGTGTATGTACGCATGCGTGTGCACCTTCGTGGTCGCGTGTGCACGCGCGAGTGTGTGTAGCCTGACTGAAACCCCAACTGCCAAGAAACAAACCTAAGATAACACTTGGAAACAAAATGCAGCTTAAACTTATAAAGAAGACTGAGAAAGTTAAACCAAGGACTACTGCGGTATGTAGCAACAGAAAGCCATTTGTTTTAACCAGCGCGTCATCTCAGCAAGACCATGTGATTTGTTTGAAAGACGGAGATTTTTTCACGTCTGCGCTAGTGTATTTTTAGATACAATGTCTTAAACTGTAACATGACCTCTATAATCTCGACCACGGCGGTAACCCAGATATGGTTTTAGGCCTTCAGTCATAGGCATGTGCCATGCCGAGCGACGCAGGCTATCAAGAACCTTTATAAATATCACCCTACTGTGTTGTTAATAAGTTCGACTACTTAATATCTTCCATGGCACTGTCAAACTGTCAACCATTTTTCTCCCTATGTCGACCTCTGCTTTAACACCCAGGATATTTCCTCGTGTCACAGTATTCTGCAAACTCTCTAGTCTCACAACATTAATGTTACATGTCCTTTGCAGAACACTGCGGTCAACCCCAACCCCAGGTTGATTTACTTGGCAACTTTACGTACCCTGTCGTCAGCTCTCCGGAAGTTTAAGAGCGAGTGCTCAACATGACTAAACTGATGATTGCTGTGTCCTGATGTGAATACCCAAATGTCTTGCAGGACTTGAATATTAGTCTTCTTAGCGTTCCATAGGTTTCACAACACGCTAGGTAGAAACGACATCTCTGAGGTCTCCAGTCAATTTCCACTTGGGGCGCAAAGGTGTTTCCAAGGCACTAAGGCCAGGTTCTATACTGGCCAAGATCTACTAACATGTCTTAGTCGTGCGTCCTAGGCAACAGGTCCCTTCTAGGAACCACCAGTCTGCACACCTAATAAGCCAGACATGCGACAACGGATACTCACGCAAACCTCAGGTCCGGTATGACATCACACTGATGTTGGACAACAGGATGTCTTCATCCGGCATACAGGACTTCGCGCTGGAGTTCACAGCCAGCAAACACAAGCAAAGCAATCTTCACTTCTCTTATGCAGCGTCCATGATTCAGAGGTATGCATAGCATGGGTAATATATAGCATCGCAATAGTCGATTTATTACTCCAATGGACAAAAGTAACATAGAACGCTCTTCATGAAATGCTGTCCCTGTTTGGATTATTATTCATGCTATCTGTGTTAATTTTATTTTCTCCATATATAATATCATTGGCACATTTTTTTGCATATGCTTTTTACAGGACATCGCAGTCAACACCACTGCCGCTGTGATCTCTTGACAATTTTTACGTTCAGTAGTTTGCCATTGCTTTCTGAACGACCGGCACCCATACCAACGCAAAACCAACGCAAAACCAACGCAAAACCAACGCAAAGTGGTCTGCTGCCAAATTGCACACAGCTGTGTTTCGAGAGCGGGTATACGGGATTTCGAACCGCGTCCGTAAATCCTTCGCCACAGAGACTATCTTCATTGCCACTTGTTTTTTTTTTTTTTTCGCATATCCTTTACAGGAGACGAAGTCTTGTTACAAATCTTTGAGAGCAAAGTTTTAAGACACATCTTTGGACACATTTCATTAGGGATACACAAAGTGGAGAGTGGAAAAGAAGAAGTAACAAAGACATTTATGATCTGTTTAAGTCCCCGCTAATCACTGGTATCATGAAGGCTAATAGGCTAGAATGGCTGGGGCATATAGAAAGAATGGAAGACAATAGGGAAACAAAACTCGCTTACACTCAGGAAATAAATGACCGCAGACCCCGAGGTAGACCAAGAAGACGGTGGAGAGATAATACATATACAGACCTACAAGTACTTGGAATCAACAACTGGCAAGAGAAGGTCAACCAGAGAGACGAATGGAGACGGATTGTATCTGCAGCAAAGAACCTCAATGGCTCTGAATGCTGAAGAAGAAGAAGAATATCCTTTACAGAAAATCGCTGTCAACATCAGCATCTTTCAGTTGATTGTTGATTTCTTGGCAAGATTACGATCAGTCATTGGCACTAGGTAACTGAATAAAGATCCGCAGTGGCATAGTGGTTAGACACTAAGCTCCCATCGCTATGGTCAGAGGTTCGAACAAATTAGTTGCATTTGAATGTTTAAAATGACCTTGAACTCTGTGGTGGCCTCAACCTAAGATGAGTACCAAGAAACGTCTTAGGAAGTAAAGGTGGCCGACGTGCATATCACCCACGATTGCGATTGGTCTATTTTAAAACATCCAACCAAATGTCCAACGCGCCTATAGCCGTGTACAAGGGACTTACATTGAATATCTTTATTTATCGTAGAGGGAAAAAGGGGGGGGGGGGGCTGAGTGGTCTCGAGGCATGGTGTCCGTCTCGAGTGCTGAAGTTATGGTGAGGGCCGGGAGTTTTTCACGTGGACTTCTAGTAACAAAATTTTCCCTGGTCTCTGGGTAGTGAGATCGAACGACCGTGTGTATTGCTGCGCACGTTAAAAAAAAAAACTCCCTTGGCAAAATTTCGAGTTAAAAATCTATTAAAAGTATTTCAGGATCCTCGCCGGTGCTACAAAGTTCGTGCACAGAGCTGAGAACTCTTTCTCTGGCTTGAGTTAGGAGTAGAACGGATGACTTATTGGTTACATCCGTGAGCCGTGATGTTGATCCGTCGACTAAACTAAACTAAACTAAACTAAACTAAACTAAACTAAACTAAACTAAACTAAACTTTATTTATCTCAATGTTAACCAATTTCCTGTCACGGGTGTACTGTGGTGGATTGTTTATTTCTATGTCGTGGCCATAACTTTTGTTTATGTATAGTATAGTTGCAGTTATTTCTTTTCCTTGTTATTCATTGTCAGTGGCTATTAATTATTTCATATTACACACATATAACCAGGCCGGTCCGTTGATCTTACTCTCAAAGTTCAAGGTTGTGCTAATAATTTGGGTTACGCGGTTCGATTAAGATGGAGATTGTCAATATTTTATTCTAATCTCGCCAATCCGAGAACGATTAGAAACTAGAATACTTATATGAAGTGTGTGTTTAAAAGTTATTAGTGGGCGCGTTGATGTTATGATTAGGACGTTCTGCTACAATGATTTCAGTGCAGTAGGATTGGATTTAATGCCTGCACTCACCATTCGCTACTCTAGGGAAAGTCTGGCCACTTTTCCGTGCTCTCAGGCTTAAAAATGGTATGGTCCTCGAACTTCACATAACAACAGCAGATACTTGCAACGGAATATGTTCTTTTCTAACAATTATTAGCTGACGTTAAAATCATTATTACTTAAAAGAATCGCATTTCTTTTTTGAAAGAATATGTTGGTGATTGTAGCAATTATGCGAACATGCATGTATAACCTACGGGCGTCCACAGGGTGGCAATTGATGATGTGACCTCGAGATATTTTTCTAGAGGCTAGCTGCGAATATATTGATAAAGAAGTTGGATGAAGAATGACTTGCGTGATGAATTGGATTAAAGTGAGGAAGCGTTGCGCGATTCGCCGACCACACTCTCTCGCCTGAGTCCATCTGAGTCCAGTGGCAGGACAAGTCAAAACTACTGGAGACGAATACAGGTGCAGTGGAAGACCAGGGCACTCTACGTTCCTTACCGTGCTCATCACGTTCCACAACGATTTGCAGGTAAACGCCGTTTTGCCCGTTGAATCATCAATGATTTTTTCCGCGCAGTCTGCAGAATCATGTGTCCACATGCTGGGTAGGCATACCCTAGTTCACCGATTGGTGTGAAGCCGAATCGGTTACCCACGCCTGGTTTAGCCAGCCTGTCACAGCTGTTGTATTGAATAAGCAGCCGTGGACCAACACAGACGATGGTCACTGACAGGAGGCCAGTTAGTTGGTGTGACAGCTATCTAAAATATCTCAAAGCTTAGTGACAAGGTCATCGGCGGGTGAGAGACGCCATATAAACAACTGATCGCAAAACTCAGAAAAAGACAGTAATCATGTTTCGGCAACATAATGAGGAGACAAAATCTTAGACGGAACATGTGGCAACTGGAAAGATTTATGGAAAAAGAGATAGAGAAAGACAGCTAGAGAAAGTTCTTGAAAGTCTTGTGTCATGGCACGGAAGGGAGTCAACAAACCAACTGATACATGCCATCGGAGATTGCAAGGTGTGGAGAATATATATATATATATATATATATATATATATATATATATATATATATATATATATATATATATATATATATATATATATGTGTGTGTGTGTGTGTGTGTGTGTGTGTGTGTGTGTGTATGTTGATTGCGCACGCACGTGTGATAAGCTACATGTTATATTGACCCGACGGAATAGCGCCATCTGAACAATCAACCAGAAGCAACACCCTGGAGCCAAGCATGAACAATCTCTGAACTTTCTCATGAATAAACGCTTCATCAATGCCTTCTGAGAGCCGAGGTAACCTAGTGGCTAGACGCTCGACTGCTGGTCCGGTCGTGAAGAGTTCGAGTCCGCATTCGGGTAGAATTTTTAATATTAACCTGAGCAACCAGTCAATCCAAGCTTTAATGTGTACCATGTCATGTTTTGGGGGGTAAAAGTGGCCGGCTTGATACTAACCACATCAGCCACCAAGTGAAGATTGGTCTATACAATATAGGTCTAGTACCAAATGCCTAATTTGCAGTTAGACGTGTTTAAGAATCCTTGACTTTCTCTCAATACATTCTACATGCACGATGCCAAGGCATTAGTCAACCATTTGTATCGATATATCATCATTTGTCTGCATTCACATTGATCTGATCTCATATTCCAGCAACACTGAGTATATACTCTGTGTTATACCCAGTTTGCCGCTACATATCTAGTGAAACATCTTCGATACAAGGTGACATAATATATTCTTATATGGAGACATAGGGTCTGGAACACCCAATTTTGGCGTCAATAAGAGCTGATTTTATGGCTGGTGAAATCGTCGTCCTTGCCGTTCACATATTGGCAAGGCAGTTAAGTATCTGGGTCTAGGGAATAAGTGGAAAATCCGAGCGCTCTAATGCAGGATATTGGGGGAATTCTCTTATGACCTGGCATCTCGAAGATACTTAACGTGGAGATGTCCGTCCTGCCTCTAATCTTCGATATAATAAGCAAATGCCCACTTTAACACCTACAATAGGAAGCAATTATTTCTAAACACACATAATCTCATCTCGGAACAATTCAGGAACATTTGATCGTAACATTAGTAAGTAAAGTAACATTAAGTTTAGTAGCTTAAATTAGTATTCATTGTCTATTGTCTAGATCCAAGTGCATAAGTCTCTTTTTAAAATCCATACTTGCCTGGGTGGCGCGGTGGGAGGAACCCAATCTTGCGATCCTGGATCACACGTATGGCCTTGGTATTCATATATGTTCCACCTTGAGGTTGTCTGATGCATCATATATGAGGTCTTTCTCTGGCCTGACATCCAGATCTGTTTTGGTAGTCTGGTCTTATCGGTAGTTCATCGGTAGTTTATCGGATGATCATTTTCATAACATATCTGTCAAAACTGTCAACTACAGCCTAACTGACATAGGGGAGAGGGGTAGGGGTTGAGCCTGGGGAATTCAGGCCGCCTGGCTAGTGCAGTCGCCGCGAACTGTGCAGATTAGGGTTGCCTTTTTGTCCACGACAGACAAAATCCACCCTACTAAAGATTCGATCCGGGGTCACCCGACGGAGAACATTGCATTCTTAGCTTCTTGTCAGTCGTTCGTCCATAACATATCAAGCCACTTTATTTGGTTATCTGTGGATTAATCTGATTCATATTTTACGTCTGTCATGGTTCTGATGTTGTTTAGATGTCGATAGCAACGAGAAAAAGAATGTTGAAGTGCTACATATAACCTGTACTTTTGTATGGACATGAAACGTGGACAATGAGCAGACATGCTCAATGCAAAAAAAAAAAAAAAAAAAAAAAAAATATCTAATGGCATTGAAAATGTGGTTTCTAAGAAAAATGCAAAAATATCATTGACGGACAAAAAACAATGAGCAAGTCCTTCAACAAGCAAACGAAAACCGCAAACTGATTGGAGAAATTAGACGTAGACTGTCACATTTTTGGGTGCTCGGTATGAGAAGAAATAAACTGGAGAACTTGGTTACAACTGGCAAGATTAAGGGGGAAAGGACAAGCGCAAGGTAAAGAAGTAAATATATGGATGGTTTGACATGGTCGAGACGAGAACACAGAGCTGATCCACGACTCTGGTGATCGTATGAGCTTGCGAAACATGACAGCCAACGCTTATCAGCATGACACATAATGATGATGAGAATGGACGAACCAGAAGTTTCTTTCGTCGTAAAACCACATTTGCTGCAGGCACAATCGTATGAGATTCGAAATCAGTCGCGGTCGATTTGGAAGCAGACTGCTTTGCATTTATATCGAGGCGTCGGCCTTTCAGACGGTAATATCAAACTTATATTAGTTGCGTATCCTTTACATGATGTCTCAATCTACACCAGCATTTTTGACTGGTTGTGATTTACAAGGAAAATTTACGTTTAGTAGTTTGCCATTGCTTTCTGAACGACCGACGTTCATACCAGTATTAAAAATCAGGTAAGGCGGTCTGCTTCCAAATCGCCTGCAATTGATTTAGAACGCAGTATGTGCTGTATAACCTCTTGGCCACATTGCTGTCAATATCCAAGTACTGAGTAAATCACAGACATCTTGTAAATCACACACACAAATAAATGCTGGGGTTGGTTGCAGCTGTTCTGTAAAGGACATGGAACTTGTAAAACAAGTATGAGTGGCACCTTGCAGTCTTGACAACCAAAGTATGTGGATTGGAATTTGGCCCCAATTCCATCTCACAATGCCTGGGCAGAGCTTCAGAGAACATGTGGTACCCAAACGACATGTTCCCTCTCTCGGCATTGCCTTGTTTGATCCAGAGGAATGGATAACCAATACGTCTGGAACAAGGTAAGCTGCAGACGCTGGCGGCTCAGCGTCAAACCTCCGAGACCTCTCCCCCACGAGCAGGAGGCGAGCAGTGACCAAACCCTAAACCTTTGGGACTTGACTTAGAGGCGTTCAGCCAAATCCCGCAGGTAAAGGTCGTATACGCGCCCGGACCAATGGGCACGTACACCTGTCAATCGCAATTGGCTGAACCTGTGTAAGCGTGTACTACCGTCAGACTCTTCGCCTGACTCGTGCGGCTCTCGTGACCAACGAGAAAAGGGCTCGTCTGCTGCGAGAAAATCTCCGCTCCTGCCACTGTGCGGATCCCGCGACCAGCGAGAATAAGCCCGCCGGAGATATTGCTCGTCTATTGCGAACAAATCTCCAAGACTGAATAAGTAACGAAACGATAAAAGTATTGGTATTTTAATTGCACTTGCGCTCCCACCTATGCTACACCCTTCATGTGTCTTCACAAAGTCGGACTAGAGTCAAGCTTAACAGGGTCAATAGGCTTGGTAGAATTAGTGGGGAAAGAAAGCAAGTATATATACACTGAATTCCTTGGACTGTCACAATAACTAACAACGACTGCCTGAAAGAGGCTAACGAAACTAAAACATTATATCCAACAATAAGAAAGAGGTAAAATATTTTGTTGGTCATGTGATGAGAAGATAGGCATAGGCGAACATCGTGACAACTGGAAAGATCGAGGGGACGAGAGGTAGAGACAGACCAAGAGAAATGATGTTGGATGGATTGCGACGGTGGCATGGAGGAATATCAACAGCGGAGTTGATCCAGAAAACAAAAGACCCAGATCTGTGGAGAGTCATGAACGCCTACGCCTGCCAGCATGGCACTTGATGAGATGATGATGATGATGAAGATGATGATGATGTTGATGATGATGATGATGATGATGATGATGATGATGATGATGATGATGATGATGATGATATGTACATGCTAGGATAATTTGTCGAGCCAAGAACACAGAGCTAACCCACGATTACGGTGATCTTGTGAGATGACGAAACATGACCATCCAAAAAATTGATTTGCCATGCCGATAAGAGTGGGCAGTCATGATTGGCCATTTCACTGAATCATCAGAGTCGTGGATCAGCTCAGAGTTCCTGTATCAGCCATGCCACGTGGCCAAGCCATCCAGGTATTTTCTTCTCTGCCTTCATCTTGTTATCTTCCCCTAGATCTTGCCAGTTCTCACCAAGTTCTTACATTTATTTCTTCTCATAACATGTCCAAAAAATGTTGACTGTCTGCATCTAATTTCTCTAATCAGTGTACGATTTTCATTTGTTTCTTGTAGGACTTGGTCATTGGTTTTTCTCTCTGTCCATGTTATTCTTTGCATTCTCCTCAGAAACCACATTTCCACAGCCATCAGATGTTTTTTTTTCCATCTTGAAATCATGATCGACCATGCTTTTAAGCAAGCCACTTGATGATGTTGAGGATCGTTTGTGAGGGGATGGGTACTGCCAAATAAACCTTACGCCCACTGTTGTGCAATGATGGAAAGTCTACAAAACTTTGTCGGATCGGTGGAGTCCGGATTACCAACGACCGCACTTTCCGTTGCTCCTGAAGAGTATTACCAAATGGTGCAAACACAATTTCTCCGAAATTATCAAGAGAATACATTGCCTTTGGAACTTCTTCCACTCCACCGCTTTTAAACGATCCAGCATCATGTTTACAGGTCTGAATCTGCCTCTTCACCATTGATTCCTCCAGTCGCCATTAAGTACTTCAGTGCTTTCTTCTCATTATTTGACCAAACGATATTGATTGTCTCTTACTTATAGTTGTATATTGTAGTCTACTTTTATTGGCCTTTTAAAGGCAATCTTTGTGGTTAATCTGACCGTCAAACTGTCTGCAACATTGGTATCAGGAACCACATCTCCGATGGCTCAATGCTCTTCTTAATTTGCTCGTTAACATACCAAGTTTCTCTGCCATTCGGCATAACAGGTTCAAAATATGTTATATTCTCTTTTTGACAGTACCACCTTTACTTTCAATAAAATCCTAAAAAGATGCTGGGTGGACCCTCATAGCTCTACTCAACCTTGCCACTAATGGAGATAGAACCAGCACAACTGATGTGATTAGTGTAAGCTCTAATAGCATGACCACCACAGCTCTAGTGATCAATAACATTCTGAGGCGCATTGACAGATGGTATTAGCCCTGCGTAGTATAGACTAATCGGCACTCAATAAGGTGTGCAGTCACTATCAGGCCGATCACCTCGATAAGGTGTGCAGTCATTATCAGGCCGATCACCTCCATAAGGTGTGCAGTCATTATCAGGCCGATCACCTAGATAAGGTGTGCAGTCATTATCAGGCCGATCACCTAGATACAGTGTGCAGTCATTATCAGGCCGATCACCTAGATAAGGTGTGCAGTCATTATCAGGCCGATCACTTAGATAAGGTTTGCAGTCATTATCAGGCCGATCACCTAGATAAGGTGTGCAGTCATTATCAGGTCGATCACCTAGATAAGGTGTGCAGTCATTATCAGGCCGATCACCCAGATAAGGTGTGCAATCATTATCAGGCCGATCACCTCGATAAGGTGTGCAGTCATTATCAGGCCGATCACCCAGATAAGGTGTGCTGTCATTATCAGGCCGATCACCTAGATAAGGTGTGCAGTCATTATCAGGCCGATCACCTCGGTAAGGTGTGCAGTCATTATCAGGCCGATCACCCAGATAAGGTGTGCTGTCATTATCAGGCCGATCACCTCAATAAGGTGTGCAGTCACCAATCACCTTTATTATCCACGACATTTCCCTATGTCCATTTTAGGCTGAGTTGATCTCCAAGACCAGATCAGTTTTTAATAAACACTCGCCTCAAAGTGGATTGGAACACATGATCACCGTCCGGCTGGCCGTCGTACTAGCCACAGGGCAACCTCAGACAGTTATTTTTTTAGTTCTATCCCAGGTACTTTTTATGCACAATAATATGTATTTCAGGTTAAATGTGTTAATTTATTAACGCAATGAAACAGAAGCCGTCTCCCTGGCTAAGGGGTTAACTACTTTCTCCGTAATCCCTTGTATCCACGTAGGGTAACGCAACTGCGCGAAATTCAGTAGCGGATCGCGTCGCGTTGGTTACTTGCGATGGTATGTGAGCCGGTCGCTCAGAAAGCAATGGCAAACTACTGAACGTAATCTTGCCAAGAAATCAACAACAGCTGTAAAATGTTGGTGTTGACAGCGATGACCTGCAAATAGGATATGCGGGGGAAAAATGAAATAAAAAGAGTATACGACAATTCAATATGAATATGGTTTATAGTTATCAATATAATTAAAATGAGTTATTGTTTAAAAGGGAAGAAAGGGGAACCAAGATCGTCATTTAAAAAAAAAAATGATCAAAAGAAACCGTAGTAGCCCAGTACGTAGCCCACTTGCATTGCCGGTGGGGAAGTCATGCGTTCGAGTGCCATTGAAGAGGATTTATGTAAGGTACCCGGGCGTCTAGGTCAACCTAGACTAAACTGGACAGCAGGAAATGCCCTGGAAAGTAAAGGAGGTGGGTAAGATATTGACCGCATGACCAATCTAGTGCCGACTACACTATACAAACACGGCGCCAGCACCATATATCACATACGCCTTCAGGTGTGTAAATTGATTTTTATCTTTACTTCACATGGCAAATAAAACATGTCCATACATATATCCATTGAAAGAATAGTAACAGAAATTGATTATGCATGGCAATTGATTGCCTCCGCTGTGTGACCTTTCCATTGCAAATGTAAAGACAATGCTGACGTCAACAGCCACATAAGAACAGTTACACGAAAGGACATAGGAATTTCTAAAACAATTATGTTCTTACTGGCATGTCCCAGTTTTCATCTCCCAACCTCGTCGATTTGTTATTCTTGACCAACGGTAAACTGGGTCATGACACTCAGCATGGCACTGATATATCAGCGGGGTTCTGGCACCCGGGTAAAAATAACAGTTCCCTAAGCAGGAACGTGCTATGGGTCTGTCATGTGATAGAGCATCACACTTTGTGTCTTTGCTGACCAGCCTTTCCTTTGTTGACGGACGAACGTAGGCATCAAACCCTTGTCATCATCACCATCATGTGCCATGCCGATAAGCATGGGCGGTCATGTTTTGCTATCTCACTCGATCACCAGAGTTGTGGATCAGCTCAGTGTTCTTGTGTCGACCATACAACGTGGCCAAGCCATATCGCAAAACATAATTTTCTTGGCATCTGTATAGAAGGTAGTTTGCCATTGCTCACCTTCCTAGCAGTGACCATACTGGTCAATGACCGCAGCCATTGTTTCCCCAAAAAGTGATCCTCTGCCTACCGTCGTGAAGCTGGAGACCATAACCTACAACTATCTGTCGACTGCTCTTCAACCTCATCCCCCACCTGCACACATCGCTTCACGAACCTTGACTGGGAGGTTAAACGGGTACTCCACCTTGCCCAAGGGTGTCCCGTAGGCTAGTGGAGGGAAGGAGGCACCTCACTTCTCTTTTTGTTAGGGGATACCCCTACTCCGTTACCCGCGAACCCTTGTCAGGTCGTGCACATGACATTACCAGCGTAGCTTCCTTTTAACTACACCAACGATCGCCCGGAAACCCGGATACGATGTCTCACAAGTTGGCGATATTGATGAGTTTCATATTTAATGTGTTTTGTTGTTGTTGTTGTTTTTTTAAATTATTATTTCGGGTCCAAGAAACAAATGAAAACCGTAAACTGGTTAGACAAATTAGACGTAGACAGTCACAGTTGTTTTTTTTTTAACACGTTATAAGAATTATTAAATTGGAGAACTTAGTGATAACGGGCAAGATTAAGGGGAACAGAACAAGGGCAGGTCAGATAATAAAAAACCTGGACTTGCTTCCTTTAAAAAAAAAAATTCCAAATTCGGCCTCGTTCAACCTGCTTCTTTCAGCTGTGGTTATTGTTGAGGTCCGTGGTTTTTGTGGGTTTATTCACCCTGATTCTTGTCTTGTGCGCTCTTACGAGTTGGTCCTGACTTGGACTGGTTATATCGGCTTTTGTGTCTGTGACGTCAGCTGCGGGGTTGGTCGGCGGCTGTTGTAGGAGCTTTTCGATGTTTTCATTTTCCTCCTTGCGCCTGTTTTCACTGTCGCGTTTGTGTATCTGCTGCCTGAAGATTTCTTCCTCCGTGGTCAGCCATGGGGCGATTTCACCGTCATCTATATAGTACTCGAAGTCGTTCTCACAGTCATAGTGTAAGACTGGGTATTCCATCGGTTTCCTCCTGAATTTCTTGGGCCTCTTCTTTTCTTTTTCTTCCTAGCGCCTTCTGAATTCCTTGGGCTGGAGTTCCTTCCTGCTAGCCGTTTCTTGGAACTCCACCAGGGTAGGTGGAAGTGGGTATTCTGTGCCTCCTTCAGAGATCCGACGGGATAGTTGTTCCCTCTTGGGCGTCGTGGTTGGGCTGCTGGCTTTAGCTTGCGGTTCAGGCTCGGTCTCTTGGTTTTCATCTTGCGGTTTCTCCGTGGTTTCTTGTATGGCTTCTGTTGGTTTGTTTTGGAAAAGTTCAATTTCAGCTTTCTGTAGTTCTCGCTCTGATTTAATGGTTTGTAGGATTTCTTCGTTCTCCTTCTTTATCAGTGTCATATGTTCCGCTTCTTGCTTGATGTTTTGACGGATCTCCTTTATTTCAGCCAGCATTTACCTGGATGGCTTGGCCTGGCGATAATAAACTACCTGGATGGCTTGGCCACGTTGTATGGTAGAGACAAGAACACAACTGTTCCACGACTCTCGTGATCGTGTGAGATGGCGAAACATGACCGCCCACGCTTATCGGCATGGCACATGGTGATGATGATTTTTGGTATGATTACTTAAGCTTGAAGACAATAGTAGAAAATCTATCAAGACCTGAAACAATAAAGTACTCTATGGTTGGCTTTGGGGCTCATCAAAGGACTACTAGTCCTATATTTGTATAGACCAATAGGCACTTGATGAGTGATGTGGTCGATTTCTCGCCCTTTGCTTTAACTTTCCTCGACATCTAGTTCCTATGTCAGATAGGAGGAGACGCCATAATTCGGTATCTAGCACGCTTGCATATAGCGCCGGCGGTTATGAGTTTGAATTCGCATAGTATAATCGTTTTAATTAGAATAACTTACGTATAGTTTGTTCAAAATATAATATTCTAATATTTGCTAGTACCAAAACTATACAGTTTGAAAATACTGACATTAATTTTGAAACATCTTATTATATAAGACTTTAAAGCTTTGCAATGTACAGATTGTGCATGTCAGTGTAAATTTGATTTTCACAAATACAGCTTACCAATTAATATATCTTTGCTCTAAACTATTTATTAACTGCATGCCAACTGCATACAAATAGATAGGGGAGTGCAGCAGGGATGCATGTTGTCCCCAAGTCTCTTCAACTTATTCACAGACAGACTTTTTAAACAAGTCGAAATATCTGGACTTAACATCAATAGAAGAATAATTCAAAATCTTATCTATCCTGACGATACAGTGTTAGCAGAAAGCGAGCAAGAGTTACACATCCTAGTGAAACAAGTAAACAGGCATAGTGCAGAATGTGGCTAGATATTAACATGCTTAAAACGAAAATTATGATAATATTCAATGAAAAGGAGAGGCATCAATGAACATCCCAATAAACGGGAAGATACTAGAACAAGTTAACACGTTGTTTCTTTCTTGGACATGTAGTACCAGATGATGGCAGCTGTGAAATAGAAATTTAAAAAAAAAATAAAAAATAAAAATAGGAAAGGCAAAACGTTTTCAACAGCATAAGCTAGTAAACATCTAGAGAGATTGTCAACACATTAAAAATGTGAATTGTCAAGTGTAATGTTTATTGAACACTTCTATATGGTGCAGAAGCCTGAATAGTGAACAAGTAATTAGAAAGTCGTATAGAGGTCCTGGGATGTGTATATACAGAAGAATATGTTATATTTCATAGAAACAAAAGCAATCAAATACAGAGGTTTAAGAAAAACTGGGAATTAAAAGAGAGGTTCTGAAAGAAATAAAAGAGAGTCAAGTAAAATATTTTGGCCACGCTAACACTCTTATAACAACCACACTGGAGGATAAGGTTTAAGGCTCGCGAACAAGAGATAGACAACGATGCAAGCGGTAAGATAACATCAAGAGATGGACGACCATCAGTCTGACAGAATATGCAATCGAAATCAGAGACATACACTGTTGGAAATCCATTGCAGTCATCCTACATTCTGGAGACGGCACCAGATAGATTGAATGAATATATTTTTACGGGTGTGTTAGCGGGGCCGGCAAGGAAAGAAAAGAATGATAACATTGTAACTTACCATGCATATCATAAGGGACCTCTATGGAGTGTTGGTGTGAGACTGGCTGTAGACAACTTTAGCTGCAAAATCCAACCAATCGTGAGGAAGCCTACGAAGGTCGTGACTGAAATTGGTCGAAGGGCTATTCTCCATTAGGGGGTGAAAGGCAGAAGAAGATGAATGAGGAGGAGACGGAAGAAGAAGAGGTTGGGGGGGGGGGGGAGGAGACGAACAGGTTTGACATGAGTTACCTGAGAACCTGTGTTTAATTGAAAGATGAAAGGCAGTAGCATCAGCAGCAGAAGATGAACGCACACACTCGCGCGCGCGCACACACACACACACACACACATACGCACACGCAAAACACACACCTAAACACACATACACACACACACACGAAAGAGGGTGATCAAATGAAAATCTTAAAAGTGTGGTAGAAATTACAATACCCATGCCATTGTCCTGTAACCTGTCAATACTGTGGATGTCAAGAGTATTAATCGTGTGACATTGCGATGCAGACGATCACGGTGACGTCATAAGGACAGTTTAAAGATGGCAGCCCCACTTTTGACATGCACCAAAGAGGAACAGCATTCTGTATATCTGTTTTATGATCAGTGAAAGGGTGACATCTATAGAATGTTATCAGCGAATGAAGGTCCGGTATGCTAATGCAAGTCTGTCAATGCAACAAATGTATGAGTGGAGTAGAAAGTTCCCAAAACTGTTCGGTCAGATAAAGAGGTACAGCAGGTGGTGCATGAGTGGTTGCTCGTTACACACGCTACACAGAAAAAAATCTTTTTTCCCCTACAGGAGTTGAAGCACTTTATCGGCGCTGGAGTACTTGTATTGAACGCCGTGTTGACAACATCGAAAAATGATACCTTTGTTCTGTAATTTTCAGAAAGCCCCATTGTGTGTGTGTGTGTGTGTGTGTGTGTGTGTGTGTGTTTGCGCGCGTCCGTGGGTGTGTGCCTGTGTGCGTGTGGGCATGCGAGTGTGTGTTTCTATATATATATATATAGTTGTGATGTCAAAAATTGAGCGTTCATAAATTGACAGGATTAAAACTTGTCAACAGAATGTAAGTATTTAAATCTAGATAATGCGTTCTATTTGTCTCAACAAAGAGAATGACAACCCCCTTTCTTTTCATGGTTCGTTTTGTTTGCGTCATCGTAATATGTCTAGTGACTATAGTTCTGCCGAAATGAACATAAATAGTAATATTGTATTCCGTGTAACGTGACTCACAGTTTCAGTATACTGACCTTGAGCGAAATGTACCCTAGGAAGTTCACACAAGTAATGGTCTAACCTCTCTTAAGTAATAGGACCACTGGTGAACAATAAATGTAAGAATCCAAATGTAGATTTGACTGTTTTGAAAACAATCATAGTTATTTGTAGTTAAAAGTTACAATAAGTGAAAATAGTTAGGTGAGGTTGTTTGTAGTTAAAAGTTACAATAAGTGAAAATAGATTTGTAAGGTTGTTTATTGTAAAAAGTAACTGAACTATTTTTTTTTTTGGGGGGGGGGGGGGTGGAAGGGGGGCAGGGAGCAATTCCATTTCATTAAACTCAAGCATAATCCATCCACATGCTATTACTTCTAGTGCACTGGACTGTCCCTTGCCATCAAGCGAACCCACTCCGACTTCTTATATTCTTGCACTTTATGTCCCCATGTCAAGGACGAGAAGTCAACATATTAGTCTAACTGACCTGTGTAGGCGTTCAACCCATTACCTCGTCATCAGCAGACCGGAAATATAAGAGCGAGCCCTCTTATTCATTCGGCCATGCGAACCTCCGCTGAGCTATTTAACTCCTTAACCCACGTGCAATAGGCCCACAGGTCTGATAGGAAGTTTTACCAGCTTATCTGACTCTGTACTTATCTACGTGGTCAAACACGAGATAACTGAAGCTAAACATTATTAGTTCACATTGAGGAACAAAATATTACGCAATGCACAATCCTTTGCGTTTTGTTAAATTCTGAACAGACTGTAACCCAAACTTTAAACCGTAGCTGCGTGTCGTTTTACAGGACGTTGCAATCAACACCAACAGTTACTGGCTGTTTGTGATGTACAAGGTAAAGTTAGTTCAGTTGTTATACCATTGCTTTCTGGACTGCCGACGTGTCATGCCATGTAAAACAACGCAAAGCGGTCTGCTTCCAAATCCCTCACATTTGATTTTGATCCCTCAACTACATATGTCGGGGAATTATGAAAATTTACACCTCACTATTCTCTAAGCCAGCCGTCTTCCTGGCCTAGAGGTTAGCGACTTTTCTCCGTAATCTCGTATACTCTCGTAAGTAACGTGATGACGGTAAGAATCAGCAGTGGTTCGAATCGCGTCGGCAACTTACGGGGTATGTGAGCTGGCCGCTCAGAAAGCTGCGGCAAACTACTAAGCGTAATCTTGCCAAGAAATCAACAATCAGCTGAAAGATGCTGATGTTGACAGCGATGTCCTGTAAAAGGATATGAAAACATTTATTTTTATTCTCTAAGCCATCAGCTTCGGATAATCCAAACGTGGAGTGGACAAAACAACAAACTCCCCGTGCCGGCTTATTTTGCATTAGCACTGGTGTCAACTCATAAATCTATCACCGCCCCCATTGGCTACGTCCATGAGAGTAACTTTCTAGCACATGCTGTGACCCGAGCTTTCCTGAGGCAGACTAGCACTAATGGAAATATCCGTGCGCAATTAAAATGAACCTTAGCGACAACCCAGTCATTAGATTCTCAGCGGGGCTGTTCAGCACTGATTGCAAATGCGACATAAAAAAAGGTTAGCTGCATATCCTTTACAGGATGTCGCAGTCAACACCAGCATTTTTTGCTGTTGTGATCTCTTGGCACGTTTACGTTCAGTAGTTTGCCATTGCTTTCTGAACGACAGGCAACCATACCATTTCGTCAAAAACCAACTCAAGGCGGTTTGCTTCCAAATAACTCGCAGCTGTGTTTCGAACGCGTCTGTAACTGTTTCGCCACGGAGCAGGCAAACGTGAGCTAACGACGACGAATTTTTGGTTAGTTTTGCCGTCTTCCTAGCCTAGAGGTTAGCGACTTTTCTCCGTAATCTCGTATACTCTCGTAAGTAGCGTGACGGCAGTGAGAATCAGCAGTGGTTCAAATCGCATCGGTAACTTACGGGGTATGTGAGCCGGCCGCTCAGAAAGCAATGGCAAACTACTGAGCGTAATCTTGCCAAGAAATCAACATACAGCTGAAAGATGTTGATGTTGACAGCGATGTCCTGTAAAGGGTATGCAAACATATAGAATGAATTAGTTATTAGATTCTACTAGAGGCTCTTATGGTGAGAAGGTTGTGTGTTCTAAAGGGCTGTCGCCAAGTTTGCCATCTGTATTGGGCAGGAGTTAATGACTGCTTCACCTGGGAAGATATCTGCTTGTGAAGACACATGAAGGGTGTAGCATAGGTGGGAGCGAAAGCACAATTGAAATACCACTACTTTTATCGTTTCTTTACTTATTCAGTCAGTTTTGGATATTTGGTCGCAACAGACGAACAATATCTCCGCCGGGCCTATTCTCGCTGGTCGCGGGATCCGCACAGTGTCAGGCAGGGAGATTTGTTCGCAGCAGACGAGCAATATCTCAGGCGGGCCAAATCTCGTTGATCGCGGGATCCGCACGGAGTCAGGCAGGGAGTCTGACGGTAGTACACGTTTACATTGGTCCGGACACTTACGATTGACAGGTATACACGCTCATACAGGTCCAGACACTTGCTTTAAGGCCCTCAGATGCGGGATATGGCTGAACGCCACTAAGTCAAATCCCACGGATGTAAGGGTCTGGCTACCACTCACCATGCTGTATGGTCAACACCTGTTCTCTGAATCCATGCCCAGGCATTGTACGATGGAATTTTGGCCAAATTTCAATCCACATATTTTCGTCTGTCAAGACGGCAAGGTGCCACTCAGGACGAAAGCATAGTAGACACTGCTTATGATTGGATGCTACGAAAATGACAACGTAATAGTTGTTTTATTTTTTTTTTCTGACAAATATACCCATCAAATAGCTGACGAGGTTCGTACAGTGAAAGTACTTATTCCTTAGATAAGACAGCCGTTCTTTGTTTATACTTTCATGAAAGGACATTAGAATGCTAATTGTCCAGAGGCTCATCATACGACGAAAGGGATAGTACCAGACATGGTTTTAGTTTAGATGTGTAGGACATCGCAGTCAATCCCACCATTGTTGGCTGTTTGTGATTTGCAATGTGGTCAGTATCACGCCTTGCGACTTTACTCCCCAAAACATCCCTTCCTACCCATTTTAGGTGGGGTTGAGCTGGGAACTTAGGTCACTTTTAAATATCCGCCCAGATATCCATGGATACCGAGAAGCCAGGTAAGAGACGAGACAATAATACTCGACTCAATATTCGACTCGACCGCGGCTCCATAATGACGATGTCACATGAAAAGTCGATTGTCAAATCCATGCAGGAACTGACATAAGGGAGAATATAATCGAATGCTCGTCATTGTGTTTACTGTTGAATAAACTGTTGGGAACTGGACGGCGTCCTTGCAGATTGTAACCGGTATATTTAAAGTTCTACACGCTGGAGTGTTTGATGTAATTGAGCAGCCTCCATAACTGAATATCTGTTGACCTTATAAGTAGCATATGCATAGAATAATCATCAACTATCATGCTGATAATCATGGGGTGTCATGGATCTCATACAATCATCAGTCTTAGATCAGTTCTGCCTTCTTGCCCAGGTCATGCCTTACGGCGAAGTCGTCTAGGTATTTATCTCCCTGCCTGTTCCTTGCTCTTTTCTGATCAGTTTTCCAATTGTGACTACGTTTTCTAGTTTATTTCTCCACATAAATTGCCCAACTGTTTTGACTGTCTACGTCTTATTCCCCCATGGTTGTGTACAGAGCCCCAACAGATCCTTAACAGATTCCCAACTTAACATAAGCAATTTAACTACACCATACTTAGAAAACCGTCTGCGCCTTTTCGAATATCCCATATCAAAACAAGTCAGAGATCAGCTATCCAGGTTAGTTGAGCCAGTGTAAGCTGATTTACACAAATACAACATAATTATCAATGACGCTCTTTTCGCTTGGCGGGATACTTTTTTAACAAAATATTTAAGGGCTCAAAGTTCCCCAGGGACAAGAACCGCGCCATGAAGTTCCAAGTCCCTGTTTGTCGTTCGGATGACCGCCTCTGGTGATGCATTAAGAAGGAAAGCCCATTCGTAACAGATATATCATGTGAATAAAATTATCAAGTTAGGGATTCAGTATGGCACAAATCCATACCGTGTAAAATTTGCATATAAAAATTATCAACTTCCATACACCCCTTAATTTGATGCAGTTTAAAATAGCTGATCCATGCAGGCACATTTCTGGAGTTTAATGCCTGATGCTAAAAGAATATAAAAAAAATACAATTTGCTCCCAACAGAACTGTCTTAACAGCAGATATTTAAAAACATCGCTAAGAGCTCAATGTCATGTGCAAGCTTTCAGGCTGAATCTCATAGGGGAAAATTATATGCTTAAAAACACTGGTTGATTGAAAAATTGTGTGTCCAAAAAAAAAAAAATACTTTCTGCAAAATTGCCCGTTTGTTTGGATTAAGAAACAGAAAATCCGAATCATACTGGTTGTTACTTTATACATTTTAACGCATTGTAAGGTAAATAATTCAACAAAGGAGCAATAAAGGAAACAAGAAAAACAGTAGATTGTTAATTGATATATTGTAACGGATTTTAAGGGAAGAAATTCAGTAAAAGAATAATAAGGAAACCACAAAAATAATAGATTGTTAATGCGTATATTTTAACGGATTCCAAGGAAGTAATTCAGCACGGAACAGTAAAGAAAACAAAAAATAAGATTATACAAATGGTTAACTGGAGGGTAGTTTCAGCTGCTACTAAGTTGCTATCATTGGTTCATTGCGCAACTCGCCGCGGAATTGTTGTGGCTATACGCTCGCTTGCTCGCCCTGTGATCAGCATCGGAGCGAATTCGAATGTATAAAATTGTGCTCCCAGGTCGACATTGGTAAGAGGAAATGTTTTGAATGTAAAAGCGGTTGGCGGGATGCTGACCATATGACCCACCGAATGCCGATTTGTGTGTGTGTGTGTGTGTGCAGGACATCGCTGTCAACACCAGCATTTTACTGCTGTTGTTTGATGTCTTGGCAAGTTTACATTCAGTAGTTTGCATTTGCTTTCTGAACGACCGGCTCCCATACCAACTCGTTAAAGCCCAGCATACCGCGGTCTTCTGCCAAATCGGTCGCAGCAGTGATTCGAACGCGGGTAAACGGGCTTACGAATCGCGTCCATAAGCCCTTGCCATGGAGTCCGTATTAAGGCCTACACGTGGTTCCTTGTCTTATTCTACGTGAGGATTAGACTGAACGATTGCGGCGAAGTGATAATTATGTTTAGCTTATTCGCTAGCTAGATTACTGACTTACTGTCAACATCAATGAACTGTATCACTTATGTACACACACAAAAAATGTTTTGCATATCCTTTACAGGACATCGCAGTCAACATTAGCATCTTTCATCTGTATGTTGATTTCTTGGCAAGATTACGCTCAGTAGTTTGCCATTGCTTTCTGAGCGGCCGGCTCACATACCCCGTAAGTTACCGGCGCAATTAGAACCACTGCTGATTCTCACCGTCGTCACGTTACTTACGAGAGTATACGAGATTACGGAGAAAAGTCGCTAACCTCTAGGCCAGGAAGCCGGCTTATGTACAAAACTAAACGTTAATTTCATGTAATTTACAGAACGTTGCAATCAACTCAAGCATTTATTTACTATTTGTAATTTATAGCCAATGTTGGTTTTAGTTCATAGTTTGATATTGCTATCTGAATGGCCGGCGCCTCATATCATCGAAATCAACGCAAAGCGGTTTGCATCTGAGTAACACACAGCTGATGTCTAACCCTCGACTCGGTATGTCGGATAATTGTGATACGGTGCATGTCACTATCCCCCTAGGCATAACTCCGGTTGTACGGAAATAGCACATCTGAATGAGAAATATATTTTTGTTTCTGCGTTCGCTCTCTCGCTTTGAACTCAAGCGTATTCTATACATGTGTTACTAATTCTAGTGCAATGGACTGATTTTTGCGTGTGGATTAGCTTTCCGTATTACCAGTGTCTCTGGCCATAAGGCCAACACACTCCGACTTCAGAGGTATTTGTGATTTATGTCAACGAGTCAAGGACGAGAAGTCAACATTTTAGTCCAACTGCCCTCTATAGGGGTTGAACCTGCTACCTCGGCATCAGCACACCGGATGTTTAAGACCTCATAGAAAGAGAAGTCTGCCTTTGTTATCATATACAAGCTATATATTTTCTCCACTATTTTAAACTTATCAACGGAAAACATAGGGTTTGTTTTTATTATAGAAGGTTGTTTACCCGATCTCTTGGTGAGAAATTCGCAAATGTATGTCCTTTCATAACATATTCGAACGCAAATACAGACGTTACAAAACACAAACACACACACACACACACACACACACACACATACACACACACACACACACACACACACACCAACAGTCAGGCACACACACACGCACCCCAAAACACATACACACATACGCACATGTCTACACGCAGGCGCTCGCACGCACGGAGCGCGCGCGCACACACACACACACACACGCTAATCACACAGGTCTTTCCATTGTATGATTTTTTTTGGCATATCCTTTTTACAGGACATCCCTGTCAACACCAGCATTTTACTGATGATGTTGATGTCTTGGCAAATTTACGTTCAGTAGTTTCCCATTGCTTTCTGAACTACCGGCTCCCATACCAACTCTTCAAAACCCAGCGCAACGCGATCTGCTGCCAAATCGGTCGCAGCTGCTGGTTCGAAGGCTGGTAAACGGACGTACGAATATTGCATGATTACCTGCAGTATATAATTATATCATTGCAAGTCGCACGTTTCTGTGAAACTGAAAATGAACAATAATAAATTAAGTCATCCTTGTATTCCGGATGACCAGTATTTGCGGCCGGTACGTTTGTTAGTTGGACGTTAATGTTGAATTCTCGTTCAGAAAGTAATTTCAAACCACCGAAAGGAACATTGCCAGGGAAATCACAAACAGCCAATAGGTATCTACAAATAACATGTAATTGTTTTTTATTTTGTTTTTTAAATTTGTTTTAAGAACTTTATTTCTTTTCATTTTCTTGATTATAATTTGTTAGCCATATGTAACCATGTATAATAACTTAAGCCTTCTTTATGGTGTTGAAACTATAACACTTAAAATTGGGTGACTCTAAATTTTAACAGTGTCATTCATTCATTCATTCAGTAGCATGTCCTTTGCAGAACCACGCTCACTTAACAACCTTCCGGAAAACCTCTCGATCATAAGCAAGTTGTCCCGCGTCCGATATACCATCTGGACATCATCAGCCACATCCTGCACCCATCTTATTTTTGGCCTTCATCTTCCTCTCTTCCCTGGCATATACCCCTCCATTATTGTACTCCCCAAACTTTCGTGACATTCCAAGTGACCAAAATATTTCATTTTTCTTTGTTTTATCGTCTTTAATAGCCAGCCTTCTTCAGTGTTCTGCTCTTTAAGTATGGATGCCTTTGTTATTTTCTTTATCCAAGATATTCTTAGAACTCGTCTATAACATTTGTATTCAAAGGCATTTATGCGCTATTCTTCTTGCTTAGTAAGTGTCCATGTCTCACAGGCATATGTTGCACTGGCAAGAAATCTAAAAGAGATAACACTTCTGCACTGAACATGGGGACATCATACTTCTTGTAAGAGATAATTTATTGTAATCATTATGTAATATATAAGGTAGTCACACATATCACCATCTGCATACTTTTGTGATGGAATAATCTTATATATAAAAGGCGATCTCCGTCTGTCTGTCTGTCTGTCTGTATGTCCATATGTCCTTTATGCGCTCGCGAACGGCCCATCCGATTGAGATGAAATTTTCTACACGTCTTCCTTTCATTCCAGCGCAGCCCACTGTCATATTTTTTTAGTGTGAAATCGGCTGCTTACCCAATATTATTTCTTTTTTCATTTTTCATTATAATTTCATATATCTCAGGGGACTTAACTCTGTAAAAGTTATTTCAAGGGGCATAACTTTTCTGTATAACTTATAGTCATATTGTGGCATCGTTTTCAAAGATTTATAAACTCTTTGTCCATAGTTATGTACCGGCATATGAGTTATAATAAATAATGATACAATCTGTAAGGCATTTTCAAAGTTTTCATAAAAATAATGCATAATGCATAACAATTGTAACTTATCTTTTTTTGCTTAAAGAATGAATAAATAGTAGTTACCTTATCTCTATCAAGTTTGAAGATTTTATATTTCTTTACACTGTCGCCAACTCTAAGAAGACATGGAACAACTTCAGCCATTATTAAATCTACAGGCATATGCGTTATATTCCTCCTCCTCCTCCTCTCCCCTCCTCCACCTCCTACCCTCTTCCTCTTCTCCTCCCCCTCCTCCCTCTCCCTCCTCCATCCTCCTCTTCTCTCTTTCTCCTCCTCCTCCCTCCTCCTCCCTCTTCCTCCTCCCAGCTCCTACTCCTCCTTTTTCTTCTTCTTCTGCTGCTGCTGCCGCTGCTCCATTTACCCAAGTTAATTGTTGGGGAAGATGTAAAGATCTTTCAAGTGCTCTTTCTAATGCTTTTTGTAAGTTGGTCTTCGTTTATCTAAGGTTGTTCTAACTGCAACCAATAAATGATTAGACAGACAGACAGACAGACAGACAGACAGACAGACAGACAGTCGGGAACGGGAACTTATATGACTACTCATATGAATTAAATGAGATGCTCCCCATCAGGGGCTGGGCGAAGCCGGGCCGGATCAGACAGATAGACAGACAGATAGACAGACAGACAGACAGATAGATAGTCGGGAACGGGAACGTGAGCTTATATGACTACTTATATGAATTAAATGAGATGCTCCACACCAGGAGCTGGGCGATGCCGGGCCGGGTCAGACAGACAGACAGACAGACAGACAGACAGACAGACAGACAGACAGACAGACAGACAGACAGACAGATAGTCGGTAACGGGAACGGGAACTTATATGACTACTTATATGAATTAAATGAGATGCTCCCCACCAAGAACTGGGCGAAGCAGGGCCGGGTCAGACAGACAGACAGACAGACAGACAGACAGACCTACAGACAGACAGACAGACAGTCAGTAACGGGAACGGGAACTTATATGACTACTTATATGAATTAAATGAGATGCTCCCCACCAAGGACTGGGCGATGCCGGGCCGGGTCAGACAGACAGACAGACAGACAGACAGACAGACAGACAGACAGACAGACAGACGGTAACGGGAACGGGAACTTATATGACTACTTATATGAATTAAATGAGATGCTCCCCACCAGGTACTGGGCGAAGCCGGGCCGGGTCAGCTAGTAGTATACTATTTTCATCATTCGTTAATATTTGTGTCGGAATGCTAGTATTTGGGTTCGCCATTTACAAACATGTGTGACAGAATGTCGGTGTCTTGGGTCACTGTTTGCAAACATCTGTGACAGAATATCAATATCGGTCACCTTGTGCAAAGCTTTGTGACGGAATGAAAATATATGGTGTTACGATTTGCAAACATGTGTGACGAATGTGATGGATTGTCAGTATCTTGTCACCATTTGCAAAAGTTTGTGACAGAATACCAGTATTAGGTCAACATTTGTAAACATGTATGACGGAATGAAAATATATGGTGTGACCTATTGCAAACATTTGTAATGGAATTACAGTATCTTGTGTTACCATTTACAAATAATTGTGACGGAATACCAGTTTCTTGGGTCAAAGTTTGCATGTATTTGAGCCGGAATGTCAGAATTTATGTCGTGCAAAGTTTACTAAGCTTTGTGTTTCGTTTCGTCCTAGCAGACATATTTAAATCAACATAATGATCATTAATCTGAAAATTGTTCTTCTTCCTCTTCTCTTCTTCTTCTTGTCCATGCTGTGTTGCGTTGGTTCTCATATTTGTCCACATCCTTCTATCTCGTGCACTGCCAATCATTTTTGCGACTGATGCTCCGCCGTGACACGATGTCAAACTGTCCCGCATCTTCTTTCGTGGCCTTCCCCTGCATCTGACGCCCCCCCCCCTCCTCCCTTTTCCCCACCTTTCCCGTTATCGCGAAGTACTCCACCTTTCCCCTTTTCATGACATTCCATAGACTGTGGACTGTCTTCTGATGCGATTAACCTGTTCTCTATGTGAATTAACCTCATTCAAGATATCTTCATTATGCGTGTTTTATGTGCCCATGATTTTCTCATCATTCTTCTATAAAATGGCATCTCTACAGCTTTCACATAACCCCTCACTATTCTGCTAATTAGTGCTGAATTAATCAGCTATAAAAATGTGACACTGTATGAAGACTCGGGGACATTAGCATGAACACAGAAAATCAATTACGTGTTTCAACAGATCAAATTCAAGAAGTGAATATTATACAGAAAAATCTGATTTGACAAAGTTGAAGAAGCGATGTGAAATTAAGCTACATTAAGGATTAAGTGACGGGTGACGTTGTGATATTCTGGTGTGCTAATTTGGTGGCGTCTAACGCGTGCCGCGTGGTTTAGTGGTTCCACACCCGCGTCACACGCCAGTGATCCGGGGTTTGATCCCGGGTCCAGTCAAGGATATGCACTACTGATTACCTCAAACGAGAGCGAAACTCGAGTCTAGTGCTTCCATATTGACGTGGACAAGGCCTTGTTTCGTACCGTAATACGATCAGCGTTGCCAGTAGGGGGCTGTGCTCAATGTTTAAATCTCACATCCCGGAAAAAACAAAATAAATCAATAAGGATTAAGTGTTTAGGTAAAAGGAAGCAGGAAGTTTTACCTAGAATGGGGACTAGAAAACATCTAAATGACAAGAATTATAAAGGAAATAAGATGAACTGATAAAAATCGGCAGACCAACTTAGAGTGAAAGGGCTGATAGAATTACAAATAGCACGACAGAGAAACACATTTTAAATTATGGTGTAGACGTTGCCAAAACGCTTGCTTGCCAGTCCATGGTTCCGAATTCGCATCGAGGCGAGTTTTTGTGTGTAATTTAAATACTAATCTAGGCCCTCATGTCGGATCACCCTAGCGGATTTTTTTTTTTTTTTTTTGTGTCACAACTTTTCAGGACATCGCTGTCAACACCAACATCTTTCAGATGATTGCTGATTTCTTGGCAAGATTACGCTCAGTAGTTTGCCATTGCTGTCTGAGCGGCCTGCTCACATACCCCTAAGTTATCGACGCGGCGAGAATCGCTTCCAATTCTCGCACACGTCACGTTACTCACGAGAGTATACAGTATTACGGAGAAAGACGTTAAACACCTAGGCCAGGGAGACCGGCGCCCTAACATGGCTACCAGGAAATGTCTTTGGGGGTGGGGGAGGCTGGTGAGAAATTACTCACATCACCTTTCATGTGTGGATAAAAAAAAGTCTCTTAAAATTCGACAGGGTCGACTTCATTGCACCGGGATTTTATCCCATATGGCTCAGTCTCTTTCCGCAGCGCGGAAGGCGTCGCACCAAGCACGAACTCCGTAGCTCCAGCGAAGACCCACAGGAGTCTCCGAAATATTTAACTCGTGAACGGAAGGACACGGCCCGGAATCGAACCCACAACCTTCGGAGCCCGAGTCAAACGGCTTGACCACTTTGCCACGGAGACTCCCATGTGTGGATAAGTCTATAAAAATAATGGGCTAACATCACAGGTCCGACCCACCACAAAACGTTACTATTTTACTTTTGAATAACGAAGACACAAACAATAGATTTATTGCCTGGCATATTAAAAATTGTACCTTAAAGATGCGTTGACTTCTTGCAACCAATATGATGCCTGTGGAAATGTGGTTTATGAGGAAAATGCAAAGAGTACCTAGGACAGACAGAAAAACCAATGACCAAGTCCTACAAGAAACAAATGAAGATCGTAAACTGATTAGAGACATTAGACGTAGATAGTCAAAATTTTTTGGGCATGTTATGAGAAGAAATGACTTTGAGAACTTGATGACGACTGGCAAGATCGAAGGGAAGAGACCAAGGGGAAAACCGAGAAGTAAATACTGGAATGGCTTGACCCCGTGGCATGGTCGAGACAGGAACACGGAGCTGATTCTCGACTCTTGTGATCGAGTGAGATGGCAGAATATGACCGTCCACGCTTATCGGCATGGCATATGATGGATGGAACCAACATTTTTGGACGCAGTCCGCCACTGGGCATTGACATAATGTCGGCGTCTAGCGGTAATGAGTGCAGTTTCACAACTCCGACACATCAGGTTCTATATCAACCTCATATGATTTGGGAGCAGGTCGCGTTGCTTTGATTTTCACAATAGTATGCGCGTCTGTCTTTCAGAAAGCAATGGCAAACTACAGAACGTATCATTGCCTTGAGCATCACAAACAGAGGGTCAATAAATGCCCGGGCTGATTGCGGCGTTCTGTAAACGGCATGCACCTAACATCTATTACTATACTGCTATTTGTCTGTTGTTCCCAGAAAGGAACCTATGGCCAGTACTATAGGTAGTCGAAAGTAACTGATTAGATCAATCTGAACTAGGAACTGTCTGTTACAAGAGGCTGAGAATGTGTAAGGGGTGCTCTTCGGCAGAACTGACCACCCATAACATGCCTTCTCTATAATATATTTGATCACTTCAGTTTTCTTAGTATCTGCAAAAATAGCTGTCTGCACTTGTTTTCCACGTTTGCGACGTTCTGTGTATATATATATATATATATATATATATATATATATATATATATATATATATATATATATATATATATATATATATATATATATATATATATATTTAGAAGGAAAGAAGGAACTCAAGGAAGAGAGAGGATCGTCAACATGAATCAACACCTGATTACAGTTTGTAAAAACGTAGCCGGATTATTGCATCAAGTTTCTTTTCACGCAACAGAAGTGCAGGAAGCGGCGTAATCATTCTTTCCTTAGCTGTATCGCTCTCGCCCTGTCGCGGATTTGTAAGCCTGACAACCACTTCGCTTTGCTTTCATCGTTTTTGTTTCGTGTCTTTCCACATTTTTTGCTATTAGAAAACGCCGTTTTTTGGGTAAATAAGCCTAGAAGCCCATTCCTTCAAAATACCTAAAATTTCTGAACAGATAGATTCGTTCTGATATTAAAAACATCATCATCATCATGAATGTCACGTGCGTAATACCACGACCATCATCAATATTTTCATAATTATCATCATCGTCCAGCTGTTTTGTAAAGTGCAATACCTTTTCCTTATAACAGTATTTAGAAATTTATCTCTATCGTTTGTAATATGCCCTGCCTCTGTTGCTGTCATGAGTAAGTATGTATAAGATCTTGAAGCTATCTACGTCACAGTCTTTCTCTTCTTCGTTTCTCTAGTACACCTCCTATCATAATTCTTTTTCAGAAGTTCATCAATCTTAAATTATTCACTTATTTCTATACGCCTTACCCAATTTATGCGTTCGGATTTACTTGTTTCTAAACTAGAAATCGCAGCTCTGTGTCGATATTAACTTGTTTCTATATTATGTCCCCTATTTTGGGTTCCTTTCAGATATGCCTGTGCTACCGTGGGACAGCAGACTGTACTACCTGCTTTCTGTTAGAGCCGCATGTTCGGCGGTGCTCACCAAACCCGACACCTCATATTGTGCCAACGGCTTTGGGCGGAGGAGTGCAATTGGTAGTGTACAAGTCTTAATCTCGTGCGAGGAAATGCAACCTAAAGACAAAATGTCATGGCAGGGCAGGGCAGACCGTAAGCCTTGGTTGGCAACTGGTCTATGATGGAAGCTCCGACAGCTGGATAGTTAGAGCATTGCTTTGCAGATCTGGCAGTTTGTCTTGTTCCAGATGTACTGGTGTTACCTTTCCTCTGGAATAAACTGGACAGGACGAGAGAGGGATCACGCTGCATGCGCGACACATGGTCTCTAAATTCAGTCCAGGCTTTCTGCTATGGAGACGAATTTCTCCACTTTACAAACTATCGTTTATCAAGACGACAAGGTGCCAGTCAGTCATTAGGTGGACTTCATTGCACCGGGTTTTATCCCAGCAGCGCGGAAAGCGTCGCACAAAGCACGAACTCCATAGCTCTAACGACGACTCACAGGAGTCTCCGAAAATTTCACTTGTGAATTGAAGGACGCGGTCTGGAATCGATCCCACAACCTTCGGAGTCCGAGTCAAACGGCTTGACCACTTCGCCACGGAGACTCCTCTAATTCTACATCGAGATCCACATGTTCTAAAAGAGTTATCAACATTAGGCGACAGTTTAAACTCCGAATTTGCCTATAGTTTAACATTTTTTCTGCTCTCTAGTGGTTTAAGCGACATCATAGAAGATTATGGACATGACACACGGTGATGGTGAGTGTGTTAATGTTTCACAATTCACTCCTTCATTTTATATGAGCGCCCATCAATACTCTCAGAAAGCAATGGAAAACTACAGAGCGTAATCTTGCCAAGAAATCAACAATCAGCTGAAAGATGCTGATATTGACAGCAATGTCCTGTAAAGGATATGCGATGCGAAAAGAAAAAAAAATTATTGCAAGGTGCCCAGTGAGTTCCCATATGATTGATCTTTTTATGAGTGACGTAATCTCTTTCTCTGGGCTAGCTTGTAAAGTCCCGTCGACTCTCAACACGCCGAAAGCAATTTCTATAACCCGTATTGACTTGCAATTAACAGCTGCCACTTCCGGCAATGGCGGTGTTTTCATATTTTCACGGTGACTTTCTAAATACAAAGTTTGTTCACGCATATTATGGCAAATTAACACTGAAATGCTGTAAACGTGTTTTCAATTGCGTACATCGCAAACGAAAGCGTAAATGTCTGTTTTCAGTGCTTTTATACAGCGTGATAGTAACAAAACGTGCACGGAACACAACATAAAATTTTTAGTTTAGTTTTAGTTTAGTTTAGTCGACGGATCAACATCACGGCACACGGGTGTAACCCATAAGTGCTCCTTTCTACTCCTAACTCAAGCCTGAGTCTGGAGATTCTCAGCTCAGTGAACGAACTCCGTAGCACCGGCGAGGATCCTGAAATACTTTGGGTAGTTGTTAACTCGAAAGTTTGCCCGGGCAGCGCCGTTAAGCTACTATTTTTCGATTTCCAACTGCCAAGGAATATTTATTACGTGCGCACCAATACACACGGGCTTCCAATCTCACTACCAAGAGACCAGGGGAAATTTTGTTACTGCAAGTCCACGTGAAAAAATCCTGACCTTCACCGAGGCTTGAACCCGGGACCTCCAGCACTCCAGGCGGACACCGTACCTCGAGACCACTCAGGCCCCCCCCCCCCCCCCGACAACATACAATTTGAAAACTATAGTTACCAATCGGGATTCGAACCTGCCACCTCCAAATGACGATGGCGCCTCGCTGAAAGAACAAGTGTACTTTGACGCATGACCAAATAGGTCGAAGTACACTTGTTGCTGCAGCGAGGCGCCGTCGTCATTTGGAGGTGACAGGTTCGAATCCCGGTCGGTAACTATAGCTTTCAAATTTTATGTTGTCTAGTGCGTCCTCTATTCTCTACTTCCTTCTTCTCCGTCTATGAGTGGCAAACAATACTATGTGTGTTTATTTGTGAACTGTCTTAGTGGCCTCAAAGGGTTCCTCAATTGATTTTCTGTGTAATACGGAGTTAGTGGCATGTGTAGTGCGTCGCAATCAATCCCAGCATTATTTAGTTGTTTGTGATTAACTAGACCAGTTTACGTTCAGTAGTTTGAAATTGTTCCCTGAGCGACCAACGCTCATAATATTGATATATTTGGTTGTTTCGAAATTTGAGGTTTGAAGATTGAGCACAACCCAGTACTGGCGTCGCTGATCGTATTCCGGTACGAACCTTGGGCCATGTCCCCGTCAGATTGGAAGCACTAGACTTGAGTTTCGCTCTCGTTTTAGCTGATCAGTAGTACATATCCCTGACTGGGCCCGAGATCGAACTCCGGGTCACTGGCGGGTCTGAAACCACTTGACTACGCGGCTCAGGCTAGATGCGACCACATTATCATACTAGAATATCACAACGCTCATACTTTTGTTAAAAATCAACTCATGGAGGTCAGCTTCCAAATCGCTAGCCGGTCTCCCTGGTCTAGGAGTTCGGTTCGCTGCGTTGACTTTATGGATGTTTACAAACTAAGAAACAAACATGGTACACCCCTATCTGATCCTGGGTAGTTGGTCGGAAGTCTTGCCTCCTCGGACAAGGACGACAAACTAGGAAGAGGATTCATGTACACGCTTGGCACGTCAAAAATCCTTCGGCAGTTGGAAATCGAAGAGAGCAGGTCGTATAGACCCCTGTTCAGGCCAAACTTATAAATTAGAAAAGCTACCCACACAAATCTGTAGCATGTGTATATCTGCTATCTATACATTTGGATTCTCGCTGGTGCTATGGGTTTCGGGCACTGCGGTGAAATTACTTTTGAATTATCTGTGGTAGAAGACTGATCACTTATGGGAATATCCGAGAGCAATATAAACTAAACAGTATAGTTAGCAGTACGGAATTGCTAAAGTTTAATCAATGAAAACTAAATATTATAGTTAGCATCACAGAATTTGTTTTTTTTTTCTTTTCCGCATATCCTTTACAGGACATCGCTATCAACACCAGCATTTTACCGCTGTCGTTGATCTCCTGGCAAGATTACGCTCAGTAGTTTGCCATTGCTTTCTGAGCGGCCGGCTCACTTATCCCATAAGTTACAAACGCGGCGAGAACCACTTCCAATTCTCGCTCGCTGCGTTACCCTACGTGGATAAACGGGATTACGGAGAAAGTTGTTTAACACCTTGGCCAGGGAGACAGCAAGGAATTGCTAACGTTTAATCAATTAAAACTAAATATTATAGTTAGCAGCACGGAATTGCTTACGTTTAATCAATGAAAACTAAATATTGTAGTTAGCAGCACGGAATTGCTAACATTTAATCATCATATACCATTGCGATCTGTTTTTCAGTCTGGGAATGCAGTTTGTTGTATGCGCATAATGTTAATATTGGTTACCATGCGTGCATCAGACATGCCATGTCACATTACACACCTGTATATTATTAGATCATTACACACTGTTAAGAATGGTTGCCTTGCGTGTATCATACATGCCATGTCACATTACACACCTATATGTTAGATCATGTGATGACAAGCCGGTATTCTATAATGAAATTCCAATAACAGTAACTTAATCTAGCCTTGCACATAGGTAGTCAACCACGCTCGCGCCTTTCATCGTAAAAGTTTTCCGTTTCGCTCCTAATCCTTCTTAAGCCGTTAATGTTTGAGTTTGAACCTGTCATTTTCTGTTAATTAAAACATAAGCAAAAAATAGTCAGTTGTAATGGCGAATTTATTTTTAAAAAAACTTAGTTTCATAAAGTAGGGCGGGGGATTTGGGTGTGCTTGAATCAGTGTCATGCCAATGCGCTGTCATGGTATTCTATATGACACGATCACCACCAGGTCATGGATAAGATCTGTGTTCTTGTCTCAGTTATAATATGTGCCCAAGGCATCCAAATATGTATCTCTTTGCTTTCCCTTTACTCTTTCTCCAGCAGTCTGAGCAATTGTCACTAAATTTTCCTATTTATTTCTTCTCATAACATGTCCTAAACACCTTGACTGTCTGCCTATAATTTCTCGAATCAATTTATACTTTTCATTTGTTTCTAGTAAGACTTTATCATTCGTTTTTCTGTCCGTCCATAGTATTCTTTGTATTTTCCCTCAGATATCAAATTTCCACTGCCATTAGATGCTTCTCAGCTTGTCTGATTATTGTTCATGTTCCACATGCATACAACAGTATAGGTACTACATAGCACTTCAACACTCTGTTTCTCATTGCACTTGACATATTTTATGTTGGTCAGTATGTTGAAAAGGATGATTATGGTCAGAATATCATGATTCGTCAATTAACAGAAAGTCACATCTGGGTATTATTTAGGGATATTGCTTTCATGTTTTTAATGCTGATGTTTTTGTATGTCTATTAAAACCTATTCAACCTTTAGTCATGACAGCACGGCTAGTCAGAACGTCTTTCAGTCAAATTGGAAGTTTAGGTTGGTTTAGTTTATAAAGGATTATCTTCTTTGCACACCTGTATCTTCATAAAATGACGGGATAGGGGTATCACCTATCAAAGGAGAGATAAGGTGCCTCCTTCACTCCGCTAGTCTACGGGACACCCTTGGGAAAGGTGGAGTACTCCCGATCAGGGTTACGTGAAGCCATGCGTGCAGGTAGTGGATGAAGTTGAAGAGCAGCCGACAGATAGTTGTAGGTTATGGTCTACAGCTTCACGACGGTAGGCAGGGGATCTCCTTTTTTGGGAGACAATGGCTACGGCCATCGACCAGTAAGGTCACTGCTAGGAAGGAAAGCAATGGCAAACTACCTTCTTTACAGATTCCAAGAATATCATGTACTGCAGTCTTATTGATAATCAGAGAAACGGCGTAAATGGGTGCTCCATAGGAGCAGCCTCGCCCGGTAGGTGTAGTCATGTGCACCAGGTGACTCCAGACCGTCATAAGGAGACTGTGTGCAAAATAGTATCAACATTGAAAGTAGGAACTTGTAATGTAAGAACTATGAGTGGGGATGGGAAATTTGATAACATTAAGAATGAAATGAGAAGATTAAATATTAACCTTTTAGGTGTACGTGAGACCAGATGGACAGGAATGGGCATTATGACATCTGAGGAATATAGAATAATCTATTCTGGCGGAGAGAAACAACAGCGAAGAATAGCAATTATAATGGTCTAGCTGACACGGCCCGGCTTCGCCCAGCCCATGGAGGGGATCTATCTATCTATCTATCTATCTATCTATCTATCTATCTATCTATCTATCTATCTATCTATCTATCTATCTATCTATCTATCTATCTATCTATCTATCTATCTATCTATCTATCTATCTGTCTGTCTGTCTGTCTGTCTGTCTGTCTGTCTGTCTGTCTGTCTGTCTGTCTGTCTGTCTGTCTGTCTGTCTGTCTGTCTGTCTGTCTGTCTGTCTGTCTGTCTGTCTGTCTGTCTGTCTGTCTGTCTGTCTGTCTGTCTGTGTTCATCCCGTTCCCGTTAAAAATATAGATAGAATAGAAGAATAGATAGATTGATAGTAGAAAATATGATTGGAAGAGATCTATCTAAAGTAAACTTACCGAGATATCACGAACAGCCAATAAATGGTGGGCGGTGGGTTGACTGCAGAGTACTGCAAACGATATGCAACTAACTTTCTCTCACAAAAAATTACTTTTGTTTTTAACGAACGAAAATCTTTCGCAGGCCCGTCCTACATTCTGCCCTTCTTCTCTATTTCCTCTCATATATTCTTTCATTCAACATCTCTTATGAAGCAATTCTTTGACAACAAAAGAACAATAAGCATTAAAATGCATGAAAGGTAACTCGAGGAAATGTTTAACATGGGCATCATGAATACCCAACGTGGGTGTAACGTGCCATACATATGAGAATGTTAAAAAAAATTAATTTGCTGTTGAATAAAAATAAAAATATGAGTTAGAAAATTTTCACTATTTAATGCATTATTTAGATGCATTATTTTTATGAAAACTTTGAAAATGCCTTAAAGATTATATCATTATTTATTATAACTCATATTCCTGTAAATAACTGTAGACAAAGAGTTTATAAATCTTTGAAAACAATGCAACAATCTATATATAAAATATATAGCAATGCTATTAAAAGTTATGCCCCTTGAAATAACTTTTCTTAAGTTAAGTCCCCTCGCTGTATATAGATGCTAATGTAAATTTAAATATTAAATTTTAGAAAGTAAATAGCTGATTGTACACTAACAAACTATGACAGTTGGCTGCACTGGAATGAAAAGAATACATGTAGAAAATTTCATCTCAATCGGATGGACCGTTATCGAACGCATCAAATACATCCCTGCACACATACATACATCGTCTTATAAATATATCTTATATATAAATTAGGATCTCCCTCTGTCTGTATGTCTGTATGTATTTATGTATGTATGTATGTCCTTTATTTGTTCGCGAACGGCCCATCCGATTGAGATGAAATTTTCTACACGCCTTCCTTTCATTCCAGCGCTGCCAACTGTGATATTTTGTTAGTGTGAAATCGCCTGCTTACTCAGTATTATTTCATTTTTCATTTTTCATTATAATTTCATATATCTCAGGGGACATAACTCTGTAAAAGTTATTTCAAGGGGCATAACTTTTCTGTATAACTTATAGTCATATTGTGGCATCGTTTTCAAAGATTTATAAACTCTTTGTCCATAGTTATGTACCGGCATATGAGTTATAATAAATAATGATACAATCTGTAAGGCATTTTCAAAGTTTTCATAAAAATAATGCACAATGCATAACATTGTAACTCATCTTTTTTTCATTAAAAATAATAGATGGTGTGTGGAAGGACATTCTTTTAAGTTACTTTTTTTGTTGTATGAATTTAATGAGAACTTATATGACTATTTATATGAATTAAATGAGATGCTCCCCACCAGGGACTGGGCGAAGCCGGACAGGGTCAGGCAGACAGATAGACAGACAGACAGACAGATAGACAGTCGGGAACAGGAACTTATATGACTACTTATATAAATTAAATGAGATGCTTCACACCAGGAGCTGGGCGATGCCGGGCCGGGTCAGACAGACAGACAGACAGACAGATAGTCGGTAACGGGAACGGGAACTTATATGACTACTTATATGAATTAAATGAGATGCTCCCCACCAGGGACTGGGCGAAGCCGGGCAGGGTCAGGCAGACAGATAGTATAACAGTGTCAAAAGAAGTAACAAGACTTGATCTGGACTGAAACTTTATGCTTTATTCTCAAGATGACAAGCCGTGTCTTCTCAGCTGGACTATCGGATGTTGACTAACCTTAACAACATAATACGTCACGATTGAGCATCTCCCACCCCTTTCAGTCTCAATGCTCCAATCGTGCTGTA